>OZ038381.1:25140319-25168041 GCA_964036045.1 Eutreptiella sp. 'Long Island Sound 2002' | reverse complement strand
CCTTTATTCCCCGTTTATTCCCCTTTATTCCCCCTTTGTTTCCCCCCTATTTCCCCGTTTATTCACCCCTTTATTCCCCCTTCACTCCACCTTTTTTCCCCTCTTATTCCCCCTTTATTCCCCCCTTTATTGCCCCTTTATTCCCCCTTTATTCCCCCCTTATTCCCCCTTTAGTCCCCCTTTGTTCCCCCTTTATTCCCCCTTTATTCCCCCTTTATTCCCCCTTTATTCCCCCGTTCTTCCCCCTTTATTCCCCCTTCAGTCCTCCTTTCTTCCGCCTTTATTCCCCCTTTGTTCCCCCTTTGTTCCCCCTTTATTCCCCCTTTATTCCCCCTTTATTCCCCCTTTCTTCCCCTTTATTCCCCCTTTATTCCCCCTTTCTTCCCCCTTTATTCCCCCTTTGTTCCCCCTTTATTCCCCCTTATTCCCCCTTTCTTCCCCCTTTATTCCCCCTTTATTCCCCCTTTATTCCCCCTTTATTCCCCCTTTATTCCCCCTTTATTCCCCCTTTATTCCCCCTTTGTTCCCCCTTTATTCCACCTTTCTTCCCCCTTTGTTCCCCCTTTATTCCCCCTTTATTCCTCCCTTTCCCCCCCTTTATTCCCCCTTTCCTCCCCCTTTATTCCCCGTTTATTCCCCCCCTTTTCCCCCTTTGTTCCCCATTTATCCCCCCTTCAGTCCTCCTTTCTTCCCCCTTTATTCCCCCTTTGTTCCCCCTTTATTACCCCTTTATTCCCCCTTTATTCCCCCTTTATTCCCCCTTCAGTCCTCCTTTCTTCCCCTTTATTCCCCCTTTCTTCCCCCTTTATTCCCCCTTTCTTCCCCCTTTCTTCCCCCTTTTCTCCCCCTTTCTTCCCCCTTTATTCCCCCTTTATTCCCACTTTATTCCTATTCCCCCTTTATTCTTCTTTATTCCCCCTTTATTCCCCCTTTATTCCCCCTTTGTTCCCCCTTTGTTCCCCCTTTATTCACCCTGTATTCCCCCTTTATTCCCCCTTTATTCCCCCTTTCTTCCCCCTTTCTTCCCCCTTTATTCCTACTTTATTCCCCCTTTCTTCCCCCCTTATTCTCCCTTTATTCCCCCTTTATTCTCCCTTTCTTCCCCCTTTCTTCCCCCTTTATTCCCCCTTTATTCCCCCTTTGTTCCCCTTTATTCCCCCTTTATTCCCCCTTTCTTCCCCCTTCAGTCCTCGTTTCTTCCCCCTTTATTCCCCCTTTGTTCCCCCTTTGTTCCCCCTTTACTCACCCTTTATTCCCCCTTTATTCCCCCTTTATTCCCCCTTTCTTCCCCCTCTATTCCCCCTTCATTCCCCCTTTATTCCCCCTTTATTCCCCCTTTATTCCCCCTTTATTCCCCCTTTATTCCCCCCTTATTCCCCCTTTATTCCCCCTTTCTTCCCCCTTTCTTCCCCCTTTCTTCCCCCTTTCTTCCCCCTTTCTTCCCCCTTTATTCCCCCTTTATTCCCCTTTTATTCCCCCTTTAATGCATCTTTATTCCCCCTTTATTCCCCCTGTCTTCCCCCTGTCTTCCCCCTTCATTCCCCCTTTATTCCCCCTTTATTCCCCCTTGCTTCCCGCTTTCTTCCCCCTTTATTCCCCCTTTAGTGCCCCTTCAGTCCCCCTTTCTTCCCCCTTTTCTTCCCCCTTTCTGCCCCCTTTATTCCCCCTTTATTCCCCCTCTAATGCATCTTTATACGCCTCTATTCCCCCTTCAACCCTCCTTCATTCGCCCTTTATTCCCCCTTTATTCCCCCATTCTTCCCTCTTTCTTCCCCCCTTTTCCCCCTTTATTCCCCCTTTATTCCACCTTTATTCCCCCTTTCTTCCCCCTTTATTCCCCCTTTATTCCCTCTTTATTCCCCCTTTATTCCCCCTTCATTCTCCCTTTATTCCCCCTTTCTTCCCCCTTTCTTCCCCCTTTCTTCCCCGTTCATTCCCCCTTTGTTCCCCCTTTGTTCCCCCTTTATTCCCCCTTTATTCCCCCTTTATTCCCCCTTTATTCCCCCTTCATTCCCCCTTCATTCCGCCTTTCTTCCCCCTTTATTCCCCCTTTATTCCCCCTTTATTCCCCCTTCAGTCCTCCTTTCTTCGTCCTTTATTCCCCCTTTATTCCCCCTTTATTCCCCCTTTCTTCCCCCGCTGTTCCCCCTTTATTCCCCCTGTATTCCTCCTTTCTTCCCCCTTTATTCCCCCTTTAGTCCCCCTTTCTGCCCCCTTTCTTCCCCCTTTATTCCCCCTTTATTACCCCTTTATTCCTCCTTCAGTCCTCCTTTGTTCCCCCTTTCTTCCCCCTTTCTTCCCCCTTTATTCCCCGTTTCTTCCCCCTTTCTTCCCCGTTTCCTCCCCTTTATTCCCCCTTATTCCCCCCTTTATTCCCCCTTTGTTCCCCCTTTATTCCCCCTTCAGTCCTTCTTTCTTCCCCCTTTATTCCCCCTTTACTCCCCCTTTATTCCCCCTTTATCCCCCCTCAGTCCTCCTTTCTTCCCCCTTTATTCCCCCTTTATTCCCCCCTTATTCCCCCTTTATTCCCCCTTTCTTCCCCCTTTATTCCCCCTTTATTCCCCCTTTATTCCCCCTTTATTCCCCTTTCAGTCCTCCTTTCTTCCCCCTTTATTCCCCCTTCAGCCCTCCTTTATTCCCCCTTTATTCCCCTTTATTCCCCCTTTATTCCCCCTTTATTCCCCCTTTATTCCCCTTTCTTCCCCCTTTCCTCCCCCTTTCTTCCCCCTTTCTTCCCCTTTCTTCCCCCTTTCTCCCCCCTGTCTTCCCCATTTATTCCCCCTTTATTCCCCCTTTATTCCCCCTTCATTCCCCCTTTATTCCCCCTTTATTCCCCCTTTATTCCCCCTATCTTCCCCCTTTCTTCCCCCTTCCTTCCCCCTTTCTTCCCCCTTTCTTCTCCCTTTATTCCCCCTTTATTCCCCCTTTATTCCCCCTTTATTCCCCCTTCATTCCCCCTTCAGTCCCACTTCAGTCATCCTTCATTCCCCCTTTATTCCCCCTTCAGTCCCCCTTCAGTCCTCCTTTATTCCCCCTTTATTCCCCCTTTATTCCCCCTTTATTCCCTCTTTGTTCCTCCTTTATTACCCCTCTATTTCCCCTCTATTCCACCTGTATTCCCCCTTTCTTCCCCCTTTATTCCCCCTTTATTCCTCCTTTATTCCCCCTTTATTCCCCCTTTATTCCCCCTTTGTTTCCCCTTTATTCCCTCTTTATTCCCCCTTTATTCCCCCTTCAGTCCTCCTTTATTCCCCCTTTATTCCCCCTTTATTCCCCCTTTATTCCCCCCTTTCTTCCCCCTCTATTCCCCCTTTACTTTATTAGCTTTATTAGCTTTATTCACCCTGTATTCACCCTTTATTCACCCTTTATTCCCCCTTTATTCCTCCTTTCTTCCCCCTTTCTTCCGCCTTTATTCGCCCTTTCTTCGCCCTTTATCGCCCCTTTATTCCCCCTTTATTCCCCCTTTATTCCCCCTTTATTCCCCCTTTATTCCCCGTTTATTCCCCCTTTCTTCCCCCTTTATTCCCCCTTTCCTCCCCCTTTATTACCCCTTTAGTCCCCCTTTCTTCCCCCTATATTCCCCCTTTATTCATCCTTTATTCCCCCTTTATTCCCCCTTTCTTCCCCCTTTACTCCCCCTTTATTCCCCAGTTATTCCCCCTTTCTTCCCCCTAAATTCCCCCTTTATTCCCCCTTTATTCCTCCTTTCTTCCCCCTTTATTCCCCCTTTATTCCCCCTTTATTCCCCCTTTCTTCCACCTTTATTTCCCCTTTTAGTCCCCCTTTCTTCCCCCTTTCTTCCCCCTTTCTTTCCCCTTTATTCCCCCTTTATTCTCCCTTTATTCCCCCTTCAGTCTCCTTTCTTCCCGCTTTATTCCCCCTTTCTTCTCCCTTTATTCCCCCTTCAGTCCTCCTTTCTTCCCCCTTTATTCCCCCTTTATTCCCCTTTTATTCCCCTTTCAGTCCTCCTTTCTTCCCCCTTTATTCCCCCTTTATTCCCCCTTCAGCCCTCCTTTATTCCCCCTTTATTCCCCTTTATTCCCCCTTTCTTCCCCCTTTATTCCCCCTTTCCTCCCCCTTTCTTCCCCCTTTCTTCCGCCTTTCTTCCACCTTTCTTCCCCCGTTCTTCCCCCTTTCTCCCCCCTGTCTTCCCCATTTATTCCCCCTTTATTCCCCCTTTGTTCCCCCTTTATTCCCCCTTTATTCCCCCTTTATTCCACCTTTATTCCCCCTTGCTTCCCCCTTTCTTCCCCCTTTCTTCTCCTTTTATTCCCCCTTTATTCCCCCTTTATTCCCCCTTTATTCCCCCTTCATTCCCCCTTCAGTCCCACTTCAGTCCTCCTTTATTCCCCCTTTATTCCCCCTTTATTCCCCCTTTATTCCCTCTTTGTTCCTCCTTTATTACCCCTCTATTTCCCCTCTATTCCACCTTTATTCCCCCTTTATTCCCCCTTTATTCCTCCTTTATTCCCCCTTTATTCCCCCTTTATTCCCCCTTTATTCCCCCTTTGTTTCCCCTTTATTCCCCCTTTATTCCCCCTTTATTCCCCCTTCAGTCCTCCTTTCTTCCCCCTTTATTCCCCCTTTATTCCCCCTTTCTTCCCCCTTTCTTCCCCCTTTATTCCCCCTTTATTCGCCCCTTCTTCGCCCTTTATCGCCCCTTTGTTCCCCCTTTATTCCCCCTTTATTCCCCCCTTATTCCCCCTTTATTCCCCCTTTATTCCCCCTTTATTCCCCCTTCATTCCCCCTTCAGTCCCACTTCAGTCCTCCTTCATTCCCCCTTTATTCCCCCTTCAGTCCCCCTTCAGTCCTCCTTTATTCCCCCTTTATTCTCCCTTTATTCCCCCTTTATTCTCTCTTTGTTCCTCCTTTATTACCCCTCTATTTCCCCTCTATTCCACCTGTATTCCCCCTTTCTTCCCCCTTTATTCCCCCCGTATTCCCCCTTAATTCCCCCTTTGTTCCTCCTTTATTCCCCCTTTATTCCCCCTTTATTCCCCCCTTATTCCCCCTTTGTTTCCCCTTTATTCCCCCCTTGATTCCCTCTTTATTCCCCCTTCAGTCCTCCTTTATTCCCCCTTTATTCCCCCTTTATTCCCCCTTTATTCCCCTTTCTTCCCCCTCTATTCCCCCTTTATTCACCCTGTATTCACCCTTTATTCACCCTTTATTCCCCCTTTATTCCTGCTTTCTTCCCCCTTTATTCGCCCTTTCTTCGCCCTTTATCGCCCCTTTATTCCCCCTTTATTCCCCCTTTATTCCCCCTTTATTCCCCCTTTATTCCCCCTTTCTTCCCCCTTTATTCCCCCTTTCCTCCCCCTTTATTGCCCCTTTAGTCCCCCTTTCTTCCCCCTTTATTCCCCCTTTGTTCCCCCTTTCTTCCCCCTTCGGTCCTCCTTTCTTCCCCCTTTCTTCCACCTTTCTTCCCCCTATATTCCCCCTTTATTCATCCTTTATTCCCCCTTTATTCCCCCTTTCTTCCCCCTTTCTTCCCCCTTTCTTTCCGCTTTATTCCCCCTTTAGTCCCTCTTTATTCCCCCTTTATTCCCCCTTCAGTCTCCTTTCTTCCCGCTTTATTCCCCCTTTATTCTCCCTTTATTCCCCCTTCAGTCCTCCTTTCTTCCCCCTTTATTCCCCCTTTATTCCCCCTTTATTCCCCCTTTATTCCCCTTTCAGTCCTCCTTTCTTCCCCCTTTATTCCCCCTTTATTCCCCCTTCAGCCCTCCTTTGTTCCCCCTTTATTCCCCTTTATTCCCCCTTTCTTCCCCCTTTATTCCCCCTTTCCTCCCCCTTTCTTCCCCCTTTCTTCCGCCTTTCTTCCGCCTTTCTTCCCCCGTTCTTCCCCCTTTCTCCCCCCTGTCTTCCCCATTTATTCCCCCTTTATTCCCCCTTTATTCCCCCTTTATTCCCCCTTTCTTCCCCCTATATTCCCCCTTTATTCCACCTTTATTCCCCCGTTCTTCCCTCTTTATTCCCCTTTTATTCCCCCTTTATTCCACCTTTATTCCCCCTTCCTTCCCCTTTTCTTCCCCCTTTCTTCTCCTTTTATTCCCCCTTTATTCCCCCTTTATTCCCCCTTCATTCCCCCTTCAGTCCCACTTCAGTCCTCCTTTATTCCCCCTTTATTCCCCCTTCAGTCCCCCTTCAGTCCTCCTTTATTCCCCCTTCATTCCCCCTTTATTCCCCCTTTATTCCCTCTTTGTTCCTCCTTTATTACCCCTCTATTTCCCCTCTATTCCCCCTTTATTCCCCCTTTCTTCCCCCTTTATTCCCCGCTTATTCCCCCTTTATTCCCCCTTTATTCCTCCTTTATTCCCCCTTTATTCCCCCTTTATTCCCCCTTTATTCCCCCTTTGTTTCCCCTTTATTCCCCCTTTATTCCCCCTTTATTCCCCCTTCAGTCCTCCTTTCTTCCCCCTTTATTCCCCCTTTATTCCCCCTTTATTCCCCCTTTCTTCCCCCTCTATTCACCCTTTATTCACCCTTTATTCCCCCTTTAGTCCTCCTTTCTTCCCCCTTTATTCCCCCTTTATTCGCCCTTTCTTCGCCCTTTATCGCCCCTTTGTTCCCCCTTTATTCCCCCTTTATTCCCCCTTTATTCCCCCTTTATTCCCCGTTTATTCCCCCTTTATTCCCCCTTTCCTCCCCCTTTATTACCCCTTTAGTCCCCCTTTATTCCCCCTTTATTCCCCCTTTGTTCCCCCTGTATTCCCCCTTCAGTCCTCCTTTCTTCCCCCTATATTCCCCCTATATTCCCCCTTTATTCATCCTTTATTCCCCCTTTATTCCCCCTTCAGTCCTCGTTTCTTCCCCTTTACTCCCCTTTTATTCCCCCGTTATTCCCACTTCTTCCCCCTATATTCCCCCTTTATTCCCCCTTTATTCCCCCTTTCTCCCCCCTTTATTCCCCCTTTATTCCCCCTTTATTCCTCCTTTATTCCCCCTTTCTTCCCCCTTTATTTCCCCTTTTAGTCCCCCTTTCTTCCCCCTTTCTTCCCCCCTTTCTTTCCCCTTTATTCCCCCCTTATTCCCCCTTTACCCCCCCTTTCTTCCCCCTTTCTTCCCCCTTTATTCCCCCTTTATTCCCCCTTCAGTCTCCTTTCTTCCCCCTTTCTTCCCCCTTCATTCCCCCTTTATCCCCCCTTTATTCCCTCTTTATTCCCCCGTTATTCCCCCTTTATTCCCCGTTCATTCCCCCTTTCTTCCCCCTTTCTTCCCCGTTTCTTCCCCCTTTATTCCCCCTTTATTCCCCCTTTATTCCCTCTTTATTCCCCTTTATTCCGCGTTTTTCCGCCTGTATTCCCCCTTTATTCCCCCCCGTTTTTCCCCTTTCTTCCCCCTTTATTCCCCCTTTGTTCCCCCTTTGTTCCCCCTTTCTTCCCCTTTAATCCCCCTGTCTTACCCCTTTATTACCCCTTTATTCGCCCTTTATTCCCCCCTCGTTCCCCGCCCACTTCCCCCTTTATTCCGCCTTTATTCCACCTTTATTCCCCCTTTCTTCCCCCTTCAGTACTCCTTTATTCCCCTTTATTCCCCCTTTATTACCCCTTTATTCCCCCTTTATTCCCCCTTTCTTCCCCCTTTATTCCCTCTTTATTCCCCCTTTGTTCCCCCTTTATTCCCCCTTCAGTCCTCCTTTCTTCGTCCTTTATTCCCCCTTTATTCCCCCTTCGTTCCCCCTTTCTTCCCCCTTTCTCCCGCCTTTCTTCCCCCTTTCTCCCCCCTTTCTTCCCCCTTTCTTCCCCCTTTATTCCCCCTTCATTCCCCCTTCATTCCCCCTTTATTCCCCCTTCATTCCCCCTTTCTTCCTCCTTTCTTCCCCCTGTCTTCCCCCTTTCTTCCCCCTTTATTCCCCCTTTATTCCCCCTTTATTTCCCCTTTATTCCCCCCTTTCCCCCCCCTTATTCCCCCCTTTATGCCCCCTTTCTTCACCCTTTGATCCCCCTTTCTTCCCCCTTTATTCCCCCTTAATTCCCCCTTCAGTCCTCCTTTCTTCCCCCTTTATTCACCCTTTATTCTCCCTTTATTCCCCCTTTCTTCCCCCTTTATTCCCCCCTCATTCCCCCCCCACTTCCCCCTTTATTCCCCTTTATTCCACCTTTCTTCCTCCTTCATTCCCCCTTCAGTACTCCTTTACTCCCCTTTATTCCCCCTTTATTCCCCCTTTATTCCCCCTTTATTCCCCCTTCCTTCCCCCTTTCTTCCCCCTTTATTCCCTCTTTATTCCCCCTTTGTTCCCCCTTTCTTCCCCCTTTCTTCCTCCTTTCTTCCTCCTTTCTTCCCCCTTTCTTCCCCCTTTATTCCCCCTTTCATCCCCCTTTATTCCCTCTTTATTCCCCCTTTGTTCCCCCTTTGTTCCCCCTTTGTTCCCCCTTAATTCCCCCGTTATTCCCCCTTTATTCCCCCTTCATTCCCCCTTCATTCCCCCTTCATTCCGCCTTTCTTCCCCCTTTCTTCGCCCTTTCTTCCCCCCTTGTTCCCCCTTTGTTCCCCCTTTATTCCCCCTTTATTCCCCCTATGTTCCCCCTTTATCCCCCCTTTATTCCCCCTTTCTTCCCCCTTTACTCCCCGTTTCTTCCCCCTTTATTCCCCCTTTATTCCCCTTTTATTCCCCCTTTAATGCATCTTTATTCCCCCTTTATTCCCCCTGTCTTCCCCCTTTATTCCCCCTTCATTCCCCCTTTATCCTCCCTTTATTCCCCCTTGCTTCCCCCTTTATTCCCCCTTTATTCCCCCTTTGTTCCCCCTTTATTCCCCTTTTATTCCCCCTTTAATGCATCTTTATTACCCCTCTATTCCCCCTTCAGCGCTCCTTTATTCCCCCTTTATTCCCCCTTTCTTCCCCCTTTCTTCCCCCTTTCTTCCCCCTTTATTCCCCCTTTATTCCCCCTTTATCCCCCCTGTCTTCCCCCTTTATTCCCCCTTCATTCCCCCTTTATTCCCCCTTGCTTCCCCCTTTCTTCTCCCTTTATTCCCCCTTTAGTGCCCCTTTATTCCCCCTTTATTTCCCCTTTATTCCCCTTTTATTCCCCCTTTAATGCATCTTTATTCCCCCTTTATTCCCCCTGTCTTCCTCCTTTCTTCCCCCTTTGTTCCCCCTGTATTCCCCCTTTCTTCCCCCTTTATTCCCCCTTTATTCCCCCTTTATTCCCCCTTTATTCCCCCTTTATTCCCCCTTTAATGCATCTTTACTCCCCCTTTATTCCCCCTGTCTTCCCCCTTGTGTTCCCCCTTCATTCCCCCTTCATTGCCCCTTTATTCCCCCTTGCTACCCGCTTTCTTCCCCCTTTAGTGCCCCTTTATTCCCCCTTTCTTCCCCCTTTATTCCCCCTTTCTTCCCCCTTTATTCCCCCTTTATTCCCCCTCTAATGCATCTTTATACCGCTCTATTCCCCCTTGAGCCCTCCTTCATTCCCCCTTTATTCCCCCTTTCTTCCCTCTTTCTTCCCCCTTTATTCCCCCCTTTTCCCCCTTTATTCCCCCTTTATCCCACCTTTATTCCCCCTTTCCTCCCCCTTTATTCCCCCTTTATTCCCCCTTTATTCCCCCTTTATTTTCCTCTTTATTCCCCCTTTATTCCCCCTTTCTTCCCCCTTTCTTCCCCCTTTCTTCCCCCTTTCTTCCCCCTTTGTTCCCCCTTTATTCCCCCCTTATTCCCCCTTTATTCCCCCTTCATTCCGCCTGTCTTCCCCCTTTATTCCCCCTTTATTCCCCCTTTAGTGCCCCTTCGGTCCCCCTTTCTTCCCCCTTTATTCCCCCTCTCTTCCCCCTTTATTCCCCCTTTATTCCCCCTTCAAGCCTCTTTCATTCCCCCTTTATTCCCCCTTTATTCCCCCTTTCTTCCCTCTTTCTTCCCCCTTTATTCCCCCCTTTTCCCCCTTTATTCCCCCTTTATTCCACCTTTATTCCCCCTTTCTTCCCCCTTTATTCCCCCTTTATTCCCTCTTTATTCCCCCTTTATTCCCCCTTCATTCCCCCTTTATTCCCCCTTTATTCCCCCTTTCTTCCCCCTTTGTTCCCCCTTTGTTCCCCCTTTATTCCCCCTTTATCCCCCCTTTATTCCCCCTTTATTCCCCCTTCATTCCCCCTTCATTCCCCTTTATTCCCCCTTTATTCCCCCTTTATTCCCCCTTTATTCCCCCTTCAGTCCTCCTTTATTCCCCCTTTATTCCCCCTTTCTTCCCCCTCTATTCCCCCGTTATTCCCCCTGTATTCCTCCTTTCTTCCCCCTTTCTTCCCCCTTTATTACCCCTTTATTCCTCCTTTCTTCCCCGTTTCTTCCCCCTTTCTTCCCCCTTTCCTCCCCCTTCATTCCCCCTTATTCCCCCCCTTTTCCCCCTTTATTCCCCCTTTGTTCCCCCTTTATTCCCCCTTCAGTCCTTCTTTCTTCCCCCTTTATTCCCCCTTTACTCCCCCTTTATTCGCCCTTTATCCCCCCTCAGTCCTCCTTTCTTCCCCCTTTCTTCCCCCTTTCTTACCCCTTTATTCCCCCTTTATTCCCCCTTTCTTCCCTCTTTATTCCCCCTTTATTCCCCTTTTATTCCCCCTTTATTCCCCCTTTATTCCCCTTTCAGTCCTCCTTTCTTCCCCCTTTATTCCCCCTTGATTCCCCCTGCAGCCCTCCTTTATTCCCCCTTTATTCCCCTTTATTCCCCCTTTTATTCCCCCTTTCTTCCCCCTTTCCTCCCCCTTTCTTCCCCCTTTCTTCCGCCTTTCTTCCCCCTTTCTTCCCCGTTCTTCCCCCTTTCTCCCCCCTGTCTTCCCCATTTATTCCCCCTTTCTTCCCCCTTTCTTCCCCCTTCATTCCCCCTTTATTCCCCCTTTATTCCCCCTTTATTCCACCTTTGTTCCCCCTTCATTCCCCATTTCTTCCCCCTTTCTTCCCCCTTCCTTCCCCCTTTCTTCCCCCTTTCTTCCCCTTTTATTCCCCCTTTATTCCCCCTTTATTCCCCCTTTAGTCCCTCTTTGTTCCTCCTTTATTACCCCTCTATTTCCCCTCTATTCCACCTTTATTCCCCCTTTCTTCCCCCTTTATTCCCCGCTTATTCCCCCTTGATTCCCCCTTTATTCCTCCTTTATTCCCCCTTTTTTCCCCCTTTATTCCCCCTTTATTCCCCCATTGTTTCCCCTTTATTCCCCCTTTATTCCCCCTTCAGTCCTCCTTTCTTCCCCCTTTATTCCCCCTTTATTCCCCCTTTATTCCCCCTATATTCCCCCTTCATTCACCCTTTACTCGCCCTTTCTTCGCCCTTTATCGCCCCTTTATTCCCCCTCTATTCCCCCTTTATTCACCCTTTCTTCCCCCTATATTCCCCCTTTGTTCCCCCTTTCTTCCCCCTTTATTCCCCCTTTATTCCCCCTTTATTCCTCCTTTCTTCCCCCTTTATTCCCCCTTTACTCGCCCTTTCTTCGCCCTTTATCGCCCCTTTATTCCCCCTTTATTCCCCCTTTATTCACCCTTTATTCCCCCTTTGTTCCCCCTTTCTTCCCCCTTTCTTCCCCCTTTCCTCTCCCTTTATTACCCCTTTATTCCCACTTTATTCCCCCTTTATTCCCCCTTTGTTCCCCCTTTATTCCCCCTTCAGTCCTCCTTTCTTCCCCCTTTCTTCCCCCTTTCTTCCCCCTATATTCCCCCTTTATTCATCCTTTATTCCCCCTTTATTCCCCCTTCAGTCCTCCTTTCTTCCCCCTTTACTCCCCCTTTATTCCCCCTATATTCCCCCTTTAGTTCCCCTTTATTCCTCCTTTCTTCCCCCTTTATTCCCCCTTTATTCCTCCTTTCTTCGCCCTTTATTCCCCCTTTCTTCCCCCTTTATTTCCCCTTTTAGTCCCCCTTTCTTCCCCCTTTCTTTCCCCTTTATTACCCCTTTATTCCCCCCTTATTCCCCCTTTATCCCCCCTTTCTTCCCCCTTTATTCCCCCTTTATTCCCCCTTTATTCCCCCTTCAGTCCTCCTTTCTTCCCCCTTTATTCCCCCTTTATTCCCCCTTTATTCCCCCTTTATTCCCCCTTTCTTCCCCCTTTCTTCCCCCTTTCTTCCCCCTTTCTTCCCCCTTTATTCCCCCTTAATTCCCCCTTCAGTCCTCCTTTCTTCCCCCTTTATTTCCCCTTTATTCTCCCTTTATTCCCCTTCAGTCCTCCTTTCTTCCCCCTTTATTCCCCCTTTATTCCCCCTTTCTTCGTCCATTATTCCCCCTTTATCCCCCCTTTATTCCCCCTTTATTCCCCCTTCATTCCCCCTTCATTCCCCCTTTCTTCCCCCTTTCTTCCCCGTTTCTCCCCCCTGTCTTCCCCATTTCTTCCCCCTTTCTTCCCCCTTTCTCCCCCCTGTATTCCCCCTTTATTCCCCCTTCATTCCCCCTTTATTCCCCCTTTATTCCCCCTTTCTTCCCCCTTCATTCCCCCTTTCTTCCCCCTTTCTTCCCCCTGTCTTCCCCCTTTCTTCCCCCTTTATTCCCCCATTATTCCCCCTTTATTCCCCCTTTGTTCCCCCTTTATTCCCCCTTCCTTCCCCCTTTCTTCCCCCTTTATTCCCTTTTATTCCCCCTTTGTTCCCCCTTTATTCCCCCTTTATTCCCCCTTCAGTGCTCCTTTCTTCGTCCTTTATTCCCCCTTTATTCCCCCTTTCTTCCTGCTTCATCCCCCCTTTATTCCCCCTTCCCCCCCCCTTTCTTCCCCCTTTCTTCCCCCTTTATTCCCCGTTCATTCCCCCTTTCTTCCTCCTTTATTCCCCCTTCATTCCCCCTTTCTTCCCCCTTCATTCCCCCTTTCTTCCCCCTTTCTTCCCCCTTTATTCCCCCTTTCTTCCCCCTTTATTCCCCCTTTATTCCCCCTTTATTCCCCCTATATCCCCTCTTTGTTCCACCTTTATTCCCCCTTATTCCCCCTTTATTTCCCCTTTATTCCCCCCTTCCCCCCCCCTTATTCCCCCTTTATGCCCCCTTTCTTCGCCCTTTGATCCCCCTTTCTTCCCCCTTTCTTCCCCCTTTCTTCCCCCTTTCTTGCCCCTTTCTTCCGCCTTTCTTCCCCCTTTATTCCCCCTTAATTCCCCCTTCAGTCCTCCTTTCTTCCCCCTTTATTCACCCTTTATTCCCCCTTTATTCCCCTTTCAGGCCTCGTTTCTTCCCCCTTTATTCCCCCTTTGTTCCCCCTTTGTTCCCCCTTTATTCACCCTTTATTCCCCCTTCATTCCCCCTTTCTTCCCCCTTTATTCCCCCTTTCTTCCCCCTTTATTCCCCCTTAATTCCCCGGGATATCCCCCCTATATCCCCTCTTTATTCCCCCTTTATTCCCCCCTTTCCCCCCCCTTATTCCCCCTTAATGCCCCCATTTTTCCCCCTTTGATCCCTCTCCGCAGGGAACCCATAACGCCTCAGGAGAGGCGATGTGTTTACACGGCATTATCACCGATTATACAGGTACAGGACGACAACAGACATTTAAGAGAACCAG
Organism: Eutreptiella sp. 'Long Island Sound 2002'; assembly: GCA_964036045.1. Classification (NCBI taxonomy): domain Eukaryota; phylum Euglenozoa; class Euglenophyceae; order Eutreptiales; family Eutreptiaceae; genus Eutreptiella; species Eutreptiella sp. 'Long Island Sound 2002'. The sequence continues at coordinate 25,154,585 of OZ038381.1, read as the reverse complement.
AGACGTGATGCGCACAGGTGCGACAAGCAAGCAAACAAACAAGCAAGATACACAACAGCGAGCAAAGGAACACAAACACAGGCAAAAGGAAATAAGACCAGGCGCATGAACCTGGCACCTGATATGGCGGCGCAAAGACCTGCCATAGTAAGCAGGCATTAAGACCCGAGAGATGAAACGGGCAGGCATACCACAGGGCACACAACACACTCCAACACACACCGGCCGAGCGCAACAACACTGGTATGTTACTCAGGACGCACAAGCGGAAGCTGGCGATCCGTTAACAAGGCCAAGAGGCAGCGATTCGAACACCGCAATGGTGGAGTCGACGCGCATGAGCAGCCAAGCGGCAGCCCGCGAACGGCGTGATCATGGCCCGGAAAGCCGAAAAATTCAATGACAGACCGCAGATGCCATAGAGAGAATGAGAGACAATCATAATACACACGATAAACATATGGATACACGCACAGAGGGGACAAGCACAAAGCACAGGGGGTAAGAAACAACAAGGGGCACCACGCAACCCCACACCCTCGTACAGATCCACATGGCGTCGGTCCCAGGGTCCCCAGGACAGCTCGCCAAAGTCCTCACACTGAATACATTTGTCCAGTGGGGAGACACTGAAGTGCGCCAAGGAAAAGAGCTGATTCAATGGAAATCAGTGGACGATGAGGAAAGATGGGTGGACCTGGCGATTGCCATGCATGAAGGGGTGGTGCCTGCCAAACTAATGGCACTTTACACCATACCAAAGGAGGGACTCACGGACACAGCCAGGGCTGCCATGGCCCTACGGGACGAACAGGTATGTGTCCAATCCTACCACGCAGCACTGGAGGCCATCACGGAAGAGCAAATCACAGAGCTCCAAAGAACAATGAAATGTGTAGGAGCGGACATGCAGACATTGGAAGGATTGGGAGATCACCACCAGCTGGCGGTAGCACAAGAAGTCCAAAGGATGGCCAAAGGAGAAGGAAGTAAAGTGATCGGCAACAAACACCTCCAAGTGGGTGGAGAACAAAGTACGCACCAAGCATGGAAGAAACACATAGCCAACGTGGCGCGCATGGCTGGATTTGTGGCAAAAAAGCCCGAGGCGGACAAGCCACCAAACAAGAAGCCAGCGGTGGAGCCCGAAGATGAAAGGGACATATACATCCAGCGACTTCTTGATGAACAAGCAGAGCTGGTAACACAATTGGAAGAGCAAAAAAACAAGCGCCAGACAAGGGCATCGCCGAGCAAAGAGGAGCTGACAGCAAAGCTGAAGCAAGCAGAAAAGGCGGCGGCAAAAGCACAGAAGGATCAACAAAAAGAAAGACTACGACAGCAGTTGGCGGAGATGGAGGAAGACAGCTCTGAATCTGAGGATGAGACAGACCGCTTGATGAGACTGCTGCAGAGCAAAACGGAGAAGCACAAGGCCAAGGACCAAGATCAAGCGGGCGATGTGGGGAAAAAGAAAGGGAGCGAAAAAGAGAAAGAAACGGATATGAGGCGAATGATCCGCAACCTGAAACGCAAACGAGAGCCGGATGAGGATGAAGAAGACAGCGAGGACAACAAATACGTGGACATCACGGAGGAACAGCAACCGCTGAAGGTGATACAGCTGACAGGAATACGCTGCAGCAACCCCAACCGAGTGGCACAATTCATCAATGAAAAGTTCAAATTCCACAACCTGGCGGACATGTGGCCGGCGCTATGTGCTGTGGTGGATGGCAGAAGTGAAAGACCGCTGCTGCTGGCGGTGGATGCGGCCAGCTATGAGGCATACATGGGAGGAAGAACGATGAGGCAAGCAGCCCTCAAAGGAGTGGCCATGTCCATGAAAGTGGAAGAGTGCCAATGGGGTACAGTGACATGCCACATAGCCAAGGATCAAGCCACACCGGTAACGAGAACAAGGCCAAGCAAAGGAGGAGACCCGGCGATCAACATCACGTCAGCAGGTCTCAGTGGGACCCTGGGCCGACTTGTTATCCTCACAATGGCGCCACACACACCCACAACACCGTTCATATCTATATGGGGGATGGGGGAACAAGAACGCACAGGGGGACCAGTCATGTTTGATATGCACATAGACGAGCACATGCTGAAACAGGCAGTGCAATATAAAGGGATGTGGGTACAGAAGGGTGGCACCAGGGCCTACACAGCGGAGGCAGCGAATGCAGGCAACAAGCCAAAGCACACCATGCAAGTAGGGGGGAGCCGGCCACTGCACCCAGGGGTATTGGACAACCCGGGAATGTCCATGGCATGGGAGTATCGTCGCACCACGAGTGGGCGGCCACAAATGGGCCAAACCCTGAAACAACCACATGGACCAGTGGTGAACCCCCGCGTGCACCCCTGGATGATCACGGGCAATGAACGCACACAAGTGGCACACAGGGTGGCCATAACCACACTCTGGGATTGGAATGGCACATGAACCCAGACGGTGTCAGCAGGCACTGGAAGAGCATCCAGCAACGAGGTCGGCCACAACACATTACACTCACAGCACAAGCACACAGGGCGGAGACAGTGCACACAGTAGAGTCAGGGGACATGGAGTTTGGGGGAGCCATGTTTCGCCTACAAATGTCCCACGATTGGTGGAGACACTATGGAGTGCAAAGATACACTGCACAGGGGATCATGGGAACGGCAGGGGAATGGGTGCTGCCAGCATATGATGTATTTGTGCTACAATGGACCATCCTGCGCAAAAGAGTGTGGCGCAGAAAAGATGGTGGTAAAGGAAGGAAATGTGCACAGGTATGGGCGAGCATGAAAGGCAATGAGAGAGCCTTGTTTGAAGAGTGGGCCAGGGCCTGTGGCACAAAGGAGGAGGACATGTCCACAATGGAACTGCGATGCACAATAACACACAGCGATGGGCACACCATTTGCAGTGTGTACCTGCACAGATGCACTATACGACATCCATATGGAGTGGGATGCCTAAGATCCTGTCACAAGGGCGGGGAGGGAAGGTAACCATAACAGGCATGTTTGTCAATGCGCAAAGCATGACGGCAAGCAAATGGCAAGAGATAAAGACAGTGGCACTACGGAACAGAGCCACCCTTGTGGCGGTGGCGGAAATATGGGGGGTGGAGAAACGAGACCCCCTGTTCATGGGGTACAAGAGGCGAATATCCAAGCACATGGGGGTCGGGAAGGGGATTGGGGTGTGGATGCATACAGATAGGGTCACGCACATGGAGAAAGTGCATGACGACAGATGGGCCATGGCTGTGTTGGCACGAATGGCACACCACACCATACTGCTCATAGTAGTGCACATGCCACAACGCAATGCACCAGGTGACTACGCCAAGTGCCTGCAAACACTCACGGCAGTGTACGCATTGCATGCATATGCGCAATGTATCATATGTGGTGATTGGAACAGATATGTCCCCACACACACACCCACAGCACAGTGGATGCAGGACAGAAGAATGTACACGCACACCACAGGACATGAGGCGAGAGACCATAAAGACTGGGTGATCACGTCCCAGGCCATGGAGCCGGAAGTGGTGCACTACAGTGAGGGAGTGGCGGACCATCCGCTGGTGCAGTTTAAGGTGAGGGTAGGGAGGGGGTGGGACAGCGACACCGCACCGGTGGGACACAAGCCCACAGGAGTCAATGCGTGGGGGCCGGGGGACAGACAGAGTTGGGGCACCGTGATGGAGTGTGTCAGTGGGGCAGGACTCACCGTGCAGCAATGGGTGGCCATGTACCGGGAGGTAGTGGCAGCAGTGGATGAACTACGGGTGCAAAGGCAAGCGGAACAATCCATCAGAGAGGCCATGCAACAGGAGAGTCAGGGGGGGGGAGGGGGGACGGGGAATTGGGTGGACGTGCCGGAGGTGCTCACCATGCTACATGATAAGGTATGGCTGGCGAAAATGCAAGAACGCCATGTCCTGGAACAGATACAGCAAACGGGGGCCACCACCAAAATCCTGAGGATCAAGAAAGCAAGCAAACTGGTCCAGCTCACCAAGGTATGGGACACCACGACACACACAGTGGCCACGGGAGAGAAAGTGAAGGAGGTGGTGGCGAAAGAGGCACAGAGAAAAAACACTCTGCCAACAGCCAAGTGTGGAGTGGGTCAGCAGGCACACACCAACGGGAGAAGACAGGGGATGCTATGACAAAGTGACCAGAGTAGAGAGGGCCAGGGTGACAGAGGAGTCAGCAGGTGAGGTGAGACACACACTGGGGTACCCCATGCAGTATGGTGAGGGCAGGGAGCTGGCAAGGGCGCAACGCAACCTAACGGTAGCGGCCGATGGAGTGGCGGCAGGGCTGTCCATCCACGCAGAGCTGGCATACCAGCACATGCAGGCGAAGGTTCTGCTAACCCCCATTGACAAACTGCCAGCAGAATGCACCAGATTTTTGCACCTGCCTTTTGAAAACAGCCAGGTATCGTTTTAAACAAACACACACGACCCATCATGCTGGGATCGGCAATACCCAGGCAGGGGCAGAAGCTGCTCCTCATGAGAAGCCAGAGGTACAACACCCCGGAGGACCTGCACATGTTGCAGCATGCGATCCTAAAGGGCCTGAACTGCCAGCACTTGCGGCGGCTAACCTACACCAGCATCTTCACACAGCTAAGGGATACAGGGGAAATCCTCTTAATGTTCCTGGACCTCAGCAATGGGTATGGGCAGACAGACGGAGAACTGGTGACCAAACAGGTGGCGCAAGGAGGGAATCTGCAATGGGCGTGGAGGCAACAAAGCCAATTGTATGCACACATCACGGCCTACGTGGTGACGGCCATGGTCCTTTCCATGGCGTACTCTGTGACGGGGGGACTGGTACAGGGTGGGGGCATGGACCCCTATTTTTACATCTGGAATTCTCTGTTTCTGGCAGGACCAGGGATCGGGGAGGGGGGGATCTCACTGAGACTGTGGGAGTCCATGGCACGCCTACACATATAGTGTGTGGTGGATGATACCACACTATGGGGGGCCACAACGCAAGGCCTACAACACAGCGTGAACAGAACCATAGCAGTGCTCAAAGCCATGAATGCGGCGTGCAACCCCGACAAGTTTGGCCTCATCCATTATGCATACCGCAACCACAAAATCACACCACAGGCCTCCACCATCCAAGTGGAAGGAACCACGGTACACGCGGCCAAGCGTACCAAGTACATCAAGTTCCTAGGGGGCAATGCAAATGTGCTCACGGCAGCGGGGGAAGACATCCAGGGAATAAGGAAACATGCACGCCACATCACAGCGCAGGCATGCAGGCATGTACCCTCGCTGGCCATATTGAAGGCCCTAGTGGCCGGATGCATACTGGCCAGATGGCTATACAAGCGCAGTGTGGGGTGGCCACAGCATGTCAATGGGAGGGGGCATGCAGGGGAAACCAAGACAGTACTGGGCATCATCTGCAACACCATGCGGCGAACACTATACCTACCCCTGAAAACCGCCAAGCAATTTTTTGTGCATGCAAAAGGCTTGGCGGTGACACCACCACTGCAAGCATTTTGGGAAAACAATCTGATGGACATGTACAAAGCAGCGAATGCCAAACACCAATGGGTCAGGGAAACCACCCAAATGGCAATCATCCGGCCGTGGGGAGGAATGGGAGCGCTACGGGGGGTGGATACAGACTATGACAAGCTATACCGCTGGTGCACAGAGCACCAATGGAAGCCGGTGATACACCATGAGGGAGCACAGTGTGACACATGGGAATGTCATGCAAGCGTGAAAAGCATACCACACAGAGTACTAGTAGTAGTGGGGGATGTGAGTGGCAAACAAGGAGAGACGATATGGGGCCTGGGGGCAGTGGCCAGTGACCTGCATGGCACCATAGTATGGGAAGGGCAAGCATGGATGGATCTCATGCATGGCAGCACAGATGTACTGGAAGCCACAGCGGTGGGGGAGGCATGCAGGGCGATACACAGGGCGACGAGCACCAGGGGGGAGAGCGTCGACCTGGTGCTGGCCTTTTGTGACAACAAAGGGGCGGCAACAGCCCTGGCACACCACACACTCACACACAGGGGGGGCAACCTCATGGATCGCACAGTGTGTGACTTCTACGACTTAGCACAGAGCATGCCACTCAGAATGGGATGGTGCCCAGCACAGCATGACACACAGTTACAAGGCGTGCTGGCCATGGCCAATAAGGCAGCGGACACCAAGGCCAAACGAGCACAAAGACACAGGGAGGGCAGCCACTGGACCATGCCGCAGGCATGGGTGGCAGGGCACACATTCGCATGGTACCACAAAGGGCGTAGGGTGATGGGCATAAAGCGCATGGTCAGGGACAGCATGGTGCAGGCAGGAGACTCAGTGCCGTCAGAACAGGGGTACACACCAATGGAGCATGTGCAGGAGAGAAGAGAGGATGCCAGCCTGCGACACCAGTGGGCTCAGTGTACATTTCGCCATCCCAGAGACCAGGCGAGTGCCCTGTTGGCGGCATTTTTTTGAAAACACCAGGGACATGTACATAGACACGGAAGGACACGGGGAATGTGAAGCTCGTAAGGGAACATATGCATGCAGGGTCACACATGCACACCAGAGATGCCCCAACCTGTGGCACAGTGTCGTACAGGGCATGGGGGCTATTGCGCGAGTGTGCGCAGAACACACCAAGCGGGGGGTACAAATACGCCAAGTGTGTGGGGGGGTACAGCTCACGGGACAGGGCACCACAGTGCTACTGCTATGGGTACCGCCTAAACACAGCTGGTGGTATGAGCAAAGCATGCACACAGAGGGTATCACCCTGTGGCCCATGTACACAGCGTCGGTGCCCAGCACGGATGTGGTGGCAGCGATGCAAGTGCTCAGTGTGGAGCCCGCGCGCCACATATGTTTACGCATCATGCACACACAAGGCATGTATATATGGCATACAGCGACTGCAGACACAGAGCTGTGGAAAGAGTATTGGGCCCTGCCTGCAGGGCAACACTACGCGGCTATGATGCACACAGATGACAGGTGCAGGTACCAGGAAGGGGAGGGGCAAGAGACCACCATCCCAGCACCACTGCTATGGGCATTGCTCGCAGCAGTATGGGGAACTAAAGTGCGGCTGGCAGCAAAGGGGGTACAGAACATGCGGCTGTGCAGCATCCAACATGCAGCGCGGGGTTCCCACAAAAGGATAGGAAGCCTGCCCCTAGAGGGCTTACAAAGGGTAACGGCGCCACCCTTTGGGATGGGCCTGTGCTACATAGCTATCACCAAGGAGGGAGTTACACCGCAGTAGAGGCAGTGGTATGAGAGGGCGGAAGCCCAATGCAGGGTGATGCGACGAGTAGTATGGGAGGGACACGGTGCATACATGGTCATATGCCTAACCGGGGGGGCCCCGGCGACAGAATGGGCCCATGCAGTGCAACAGGCGATTGACCGTGTGCAGATGACCTAACCTCACTGTCCTGCAGGTGGCAAGGGAGGAGCCAAGCGACTGCTCCGGTATCCGCAAGCAGGAATGTGGGGCCCCACACCATGGGGCAACCAGGGAAAAGGAAAGGGTAAAGGGTGGCAATGGTGAAAACAATGGTGAAAGCAGCGCACATGCACAGACAATGAGCCAGTACGTGGATGCATGGAAGAATGAATGAATGCGACCGCTCAGTGCGTGCTCCAGTGCGTGTGCCGGGTAAGGGATGAGGAGGGAAAGCAGTGATAAGCCGAGGAAACACAGCAAAAGCAACGGGCCCTGGGCAGACGGTGTAGCGCACCGGAACAAGCGCAGTGCATCCATCCATCCATCCATCCATCCCCCTTTGATCCCCCTTTCTTCCCCCTTTCTTCCCCCTTTCTTCCCCCTTTCTTCCCCCTTTATTCCCCCTTAATTCCCCCTTCAGTCCTCGTTTCTTCCCCCTTTATTCCCCCTTTGTTCCCCCTTTATTCACCCTTTATTCCCCCTTTATTCCCCATCTATTCCCCCCCTTTTTTCCCCTTTCTTCCCCCTTTCTTCCCCCTTTATTCCCCCTTTATTCCCCCTTTCTTACCCCTTTATTCCCCCCTCATTGCCCCCCCACTTCCCCCTTTATTCCCCCTTTATTCCACCTTTATTCCCCCTTCAGTACTCCTTTATTCCCCTTTATTCCCCCTTTATTCCCCCTTTATTCCCCCTTCATTCCCCCTTTTTTCCCCCTTTCTTCCTCCTTTCTTCCCCCTTTCTTCCCCCTTCATTCCGCCTTTCTTCCCCCTTTCTTCCCCCTTTCTTCCCCCTTTCTTCCCCCTTTCTTCCCCCCTTGTTCCCCCTTTGTTCCCCCTTTATCCCCCCTTTATTCCCCCTTTCTTCCCCCTTTCTTCCCCCTTTATTCCCCCTTTATTCCCCCTTTATTCCCCCTTTCTTCCCCCTTTCTTCCCCCTTTATCCCCCCTTTATTCCCCCTTTATTCCCCCTTTATTCCCTCTTTATTCCCCCTTCAGTCCTCCTTTCTTCCCCCTTTATTCCCCCTTTATTTCCCCTCTATTCCCCCTATATTCCCCCTTCATTCACCCTTTAATCACCCTTTATTCCCCCTTTCTTCCCCCATGTATTCCTCCTTTCTTCCACCTTTATTCCCCCTTTATTCCCCCTTTATTCCCCCTTCATTCCCCCTTTCTTCCCCCTTTCTTCCCCCTTTATTCCCCCTTTCTTCCCCCTTTATTCCCCCTTTATTCCCCTTTTATCCCCCTTTAATGCATCTTTATTCCCCCTTTAGTCCCCCTTTCTTCCCCCTTTCTTCCCCCTTTATTCCCCCTTCATTCCCCCTTTCTTCCCCCTTTCTTCCCCCTTTCTTCCCCCTTTCTTCCCCCTTTTCTCCCCCTTTATTCCCCCTTTATTCCCCCTTTATTCCCCCTTTAATGCATCTTTATTACCCCTCTTTTCCCTCTTCAACGCTCCTTTATTCCCCCTTTATTCCCCATCATTCCCCCTTTATTCCCCCTTTCTTCCCCCTTTCTTCCCCCCTATCTTCCCCCTTTCTTCCCCCTTTATTCCCCCTTCATTCCCCCTTTCTTCCCCCTTTCTTCCCCGTTTCTTCCCCCTTTATTCCCCCTTTATTCCCCCTTTATTCCCTCTTTATTCCACCTTTATTCCGCGTTTCTTCCCCCTTTATTCCCCCTTTATTCCCCCTTCAGTCCTCCTATCTTCCCCCTTTATCCCCCCTTTATTCCCCCTTCATTCCCCCTTCAGTCCTCCTTTCTTCCCCCTTTATTCACCCTTTATTCTCCCTTTACTCCCCCTTTCTTCCCCCTTTATTCCCTCTGTCTTACCCCTTTATTACCCCTTTATTCCCCCTTTATTCCCCCCTCATTCCCCCCCCACTTCCCCCTTTATTCCCCCTTTATTGCACCTTTCTTCCTCCTTCATTCCTCCTTCATTACTCCTTTATTCCCCTTTATTCCCCCTTTATTCCCCCTTTATTCCCCCTTCCTTCCCCCTTTCTTCCCCCTTTATTCCCTCTTTATTCCCCCTTTGTTCCCCCTTTCTTCCCCTTTTCTTCCTCCTTTCTTCCCCCTTTATTCCCCCTTTATTCCCCCTTTATTCCCCCTTCATTCCCCCTTCATTCCGCCTTTCTTCCCCCTTTCTTCGCCCTTTCTTCCCCCTTTCTTCCCCCTTTCTTCCCCCCTTGTTCCCCCTTTGTTCCCCCTTTATTCCCCCTATGTTCCCCCTTTATCCCCCCTTTATTCCCCCTTTCTTCCCCCTTTCTTCCCCCTTTATTCCCCTTTTATTCCCCCTTTAATGCATCTTTATTCCCCCTGTCTTCCCCCTTTATTCCCCCTTCATTCCCCCTTTATCCTCCCTTTATTCCCCCTTGCTTCCCCCTTTATTCCCCCTTTATTCCCCCTTTCTTCCCCCTTTCTTCCCCCTTTCTTCCCCCCTTGTTCCCCCTTTGTTCCCCCTTTATTCCCCCTATGTTCCCCCTTTATCCCCCCTTTATTCCCCCTTTCTTCCCCCTTTCTTCCCCCTTTATTCCCCTTTTATTCCCCCTTTAATGCATCTTTATTCCCCCTGTCTTCCCCCTTTATTCCCCCTTCATTCCCCCTTTATCCTCCCTTTATTCCCCCTTGCTTCCCCCTTTGTTCCCCCTTTATTCCCCTTTTATTCCCCCTTTAATGCATCTTTATTACCCCTCTATTCCCCCTTCAGCGCTCCTTTATTCCCCCTTTATTCCCCCTTTATTCCGCCTTTCTTCCCCCTTTCTTCCCCCTTTCTTCCCCCTTTATTCCCCCTTTCTTCGCCCTTTATTCCCCCTTTATCCCCCTTGTCTTCCCCCTTTATTCCCCCTTCATTCCCCCTTTATTCCCCCGTTATTCCCCCTTGCTTCCCCCTTTCTTCTCCCTTTATTCCCCCTTTAGTGCCCCTTTATTCCCCCTTTATTTCCCCTTTATTGCCCTTTTATTCCCCCTTTAATGCATCTTTATTTCCCCTTTATTCCCCCTGTCTTCCCCCTTTCTTCCCCCTTTGTTCCCCCTGTATTCCCCCTTTCTTCCCCCTTTCTTCCCCCTTTCTTCCCCCTTTATTCCCCTTTTATTCCCCCTTTAATGCATCTTTACTCCCCCTTTATTCCCCCTGTCTTCCCCCTGTGTTCCCCCTTCATTCCCCCTTCATTGCCCCTTTATTCCCCCTTGCTACCCGCTTTCTTCCCCCTTTAGTGCCCCTTTATTCCCCCTTTCTTCCCCCTTTATTCCCCCTTTCTTCCCCCTTTATTCCCCCTTTATTCCCCCTCTAATGCATCTTTATACCGCTCTATTCCCCCTTCAGCCCTTCTTCATTCCCCCTTTATTCCCCCTTTCTTCCCTCTTTCTTCCCCCTTTATTCCCCCTTTTTCCCCCTTTATTCCCCCTTTATCCCACCTTTATTCCCCCTTTCTTCCCCCTTTATTCCCCCTTCAGTACTCCTTTATTCCCCCTTTAGTGCCCCTTTATTCCCCCTTTATTTCCCCTTTATTCCCCTTTTATTCCCCCTTTAATGCATCTTTATTCCCCCTTTATTCCCCCTGTCTTCCCCCTTTCTTCCCCCTTTGTTCCCCCTTTATTCCCCCTTTATTCCCCCTTTATTCCCCCTTTATTCCCCCTTTATTCCCCCTTTATTCCCCCTTTATTCCCTCTTTAGTCCCCCTTTCTCCCCCCTTTCTTCCCCCTTTCTTCCCCCTTTCTTCCCCCTTTCTTCCCCCTTTCTTCCCCCTTTATTCCCCCTTTATGCCCCCTTTATTCCCCCTTTCTTCCCGCTTCATTCCGCCCGTCTTCCCCCTTTATTCCCCCTTTATTCCCCCTTTATTCCCCCTTTAGTGCCCCTTCAGTCCCCCTTTCTTCCCCCTTTATTCCCCCTCTCTTCCCCCTTTATTCCCCCTTTATTCCCCCTCTAATGCATCTTTATACCGCTCTATTCCCCCTTCAGCCCTCCTTCATTCCCCCTTTATTCCCCCTTTATTCCCCCTTTCTTCCCTCTTTCTTCCCCCTTTATTCCCCCCTTTTCCCCCTTTATTCCCCCTTTATTCCACCTTTATTCCCCCTTTCTTCCCCCTTTATTCCCTCTTTATTCCCCCTTTATTACCCCTTCATTCCCCCTTTATTCCCCCTTTCTTCCCCCTTTCTTCCCCCTTTCTTCCCCCTTTCTTCCCCCTTTGTTCCCCCTTTATTCCCCCTTTATCCCCCCTTTATTCCCCCTTTATTCCCCCTTCATTCCCCCTTCATTCCGCCTTTCTTCCCCCTTTCTTCCCCCTTTATTCCCCCTTTATTCCCCCTTTATTCCCCCTTTATTCCCCCTTCAGTCCTCCTTTATTCCCCCTTTATTCCCCCTTTCTTCCCCCTCTATTCCCCCTTTATTCCCCCTGTATTCCTCCTTTCTTCCCCCTTTATTCCCCCTTTATTCCCCCTTTATTCCCCCTTTCTTCCCCCTTTCTTCCCCCTTTATTCCCCCTTTCTTCCCCATTAATTCCCCCTTTATTCCCCCTTTATTCCCCCTTTATTACCCCTTTATTCCTCCTTTATTTCCCGTTTCTTCCCCCTTTCTTCACCCTTTATTCCCCCTTTATTCCCCCTTATTCCCCCCCTTTTCCCCCTTTATTCCCCCTTCAGTCCTTCTTTCTTCCCCCTTTATTCCCCCTTTACTCCCCCTTTATTCCCCCTTTATTCCCCTTTCAGTCCTCCTTTGTTCCCCCTTTATTCCGCCTTTATCCCCCCTTCAGCCCTCCTTTCTTCGCCCTTTATCCCCACTCGGTCCTCCTTTCTTCCCCCTTTATTCCCCCTTTATTCCCCCTTTATTCCCCCTTTATTCCCCATTTATTCCCCCTTTCTTCCCCCTTTATTCCCCTTTTATTCCCCCTTTATTCCCCCTTTATTCCCCTTTCAGTCCTCCTTTGTTCCCCCTTTATTCCCCCTTTATTCCCCCTTCAGCCCTCCTTTATTCCCCTTTATTCCCCCTTTATTCCCCCTTTATACCCCTTTCTGCCCCCTTTCCTCCCCCTTTCTTCCCCCTTTCTTCCGCCTTTCTTCCCCCTTTCTTCCCCCGTTCTTCCCCCTTTCTTCCCCCTGTCTTCCCCATTTATTCCCCCTTTCTTCCCCCTTTATTCCCCCTTTATTCCCCTTTATTCCCCCTTTATTCCCCCTTTATTCCACCTTTGTTCCCCCTTCATTCCCCATTTCTTCCTCCTTTCTTCCCTCTTCCTTCCCCCTTTCTTCCCCCTTTCTTCCCCTTTTATTCCCCCTTTATTCCCCCTTTAGTCCCTCTTTGTTCCTCCTTTATTACCCCTCTATTTCCCCTCTATTCCACCTTTATTCCCCCTTTCTTCCCCCTTTATTCCCCGCTTATTCCCCCTTTATTCCCCCTTTATTCCTCCTTTATTCCCCCTTTATTCCCCCTTTATTCCCCCTTTATTCCCCCTTTGTTTCCCCTTTATTCCCCCTTTATTCCCCCTTTATTCCCCCTTTAGTCCCTCTTTGTTCCCCCTTTATTACCCCTCTATTTCCCCTTTCCTCTCCCTTTATTACCCCTTTATTCCCACTTTATTCCCCCTTTATTCCCCCTTTGTTCCCCCTTTATTCCCCCTTCAGTCCTCCTTTCTTCCCCCTTTCTTCCCCCTTTCTTCCCCCTATATTCCCCCTTTATTCATCCTTTATTCCCCCTTTATTCCCCCTTCAGTCCTCCTTTCTTCCCCCTTTACTCCCCCTTTATTCCCCCGTTATTCCCCCTTTCTTCCCCTTATATTGCCCCTTTTCCCCCTTTATTCCTCCTTTCTTCCCCCTTTATTCCCCCTTTATTCCTCCTTTCTTCGCCCTTTATTCCCCCTTTCTTCCCTCTTTTTTTCCCCTTTTAGTCCCCCTTTCTTCCCCCTTTCTTTCCCCTTTATTACCCCTTTATTCCCCCCTTATTCCCCCTTTATCCCCCCTTTCTTCCCTCTTTATTCCCCCTTTATTCCCCCTTCAGTCTCCTTTCTTCCCGCTTTATTCCCCCTTTATTCTCCCTTTATTCCCCCTTCAGTCCTCCTTTCTTCCCCCTTTATTCCCCCTTTATTCCCCCTTTATTCCCCCTTTATTCCCCCTTTATTCCCCCTTTCTTCCCCCTTTCTTCCCCCTTTATTCCCCCTTTATTCCCCCTTTGTTCCCTCTTTATTCCCCCTTTATTCCGCGTTTATTCTGCCTTTATTCCCCCTTTATTCCCCCCCTTTCCCCCCACTTATTCCCCCTTTACGCCCCCTTTGTTCCCCCTTTGTTCCCCCTTTCTTCCCCCTTTCTTCCCCCTTTATTCCCCCTTCAGTCCTCCTTTCTTCCCCCTTTATTCCCCCTTTATTCTCCCTTTATTCCCCTTCAGTCCTCCTTTCTTCCCCCTTTATTCCCCCTTTATTCCCCCTTTCTTCGTCCATTATTCCCCCTTTATCCCCCCTTTATTCCCCCTTTATTCCCCCTTCATTCCCCCTTCATTCCCCCTTTCTTCCCCCTTTCTTCCCCCTTTCTCCCCCCTTTCTTCCCCATTTCTTCCCCCTTTCTTCCCCCTTCATTCCCCCTTTATTCCCCCTTTATTCCCCCTTTATTCCCCCTTTCTTCCCCCTTTCTTCCCCCTTTCTTCCCCCTTTCTTCCCCCTGTCTTCCCCCTTTCTTCCCCCTTTATTCCCCCATTATTCCCCATTTATTCCCCCTTTAGTCCCCCTTCCTTCCCGCTTTCTTCCCCCTTTATTCCCTCTTTATTCGCCCTTCATTCCCCCTTTATTCCCCCTTTATTCC
>OZ038381.1:25117673-25140119 GCA_964036045.1 Eutreptiella sp. 'Long Island Sound 2002' | reverse complement strand
AAAGGAGGAATAAAGGGGGAATAAAGGGGGGATAAGCGGGGAATAAAGGGGGAATAAAGGTGGATTAGAGGGGAAATAGAGGGGTAATAAAGGAGGAACAAAGAGGGACTAAAGGGGGAATAAAGGAGGAATAAAGGGGGAATAAAGGGGGAAGAAAGGGGGAAGAAAGGGGGAAGGAAGGGGGAAGAAAGGGGGAAGAAATGGGGAATGAAGGGGAACAAAGGTGGAATAAAGGGGGAATAAAGGGGGAATAAAGGGGGAATAAAGGGGGAATAAAGGGGGAAGAAAGGGGGGAATAAATGGGGAAGACAAGGGGAAGAAAGGGGGAAGAACGGGGGAAGAAAGGGGGAAGAAAGGCGGAAGAAAGGGGGAAGAAAGGGGGAGGAATGGGGGAAGAAAGGGGGATAAAGGGGGAATAAAGGGGGAATCAAGGGGAATAAAGGAGGGCTGAAGGGGGAATAAAGGGGGAATAAAGGGGGAACAAGGGAGGACTGAAAGGGGAATAAAGGGGGAATAAAGGGGGAATAAAAGGGGAATAAAGGGGAAGAAAGGGGGAATAAAGGGGGAATAAAGGGGGAATAAAGGGGTAAGAAAAGGGGGAATAAAGGGGGAAGAAAGGAGGACCGAGTGGGGATAAAGGGCGAATAAAGGGGGAGTAAAGGGGGAACAAAGGGGGAAGAAAGAAGGACTGAAGGGGGAATAAAGGGGAACAAAGGGGGAATAAAGGGGGAAAAGGGGGGGAATAAGGGGGAATAAAGGGGGAGGAAAGGGGGAAGAAAGGGGGAAGAAACGGGGAATAAAGGAGGAATAAAGGGGTAATAAAGGGGGAATAAAGGGGGAATAAAGGGGGAATGAATGGGGAAGAAAGGGGGAATAAAGGGGAAGAAAGGGGGAAGAAAGGGGGAATAAAGGGGGAATAAAGGGGGAATAAAGGGGGAAGAAAGGAGGAATACAGGGGGAATAGAGGGGGAATAGAGGGGGAAGAAAGGGGGAATAAAGGCGGAATAAAGGAGGACTGAAGGGGGAATAAAGGGGGAATAAAGGGGGAATAAAGGGGGAATAAAGGGGGAATAAAGGGGGAAGAAAGGCGGAATGAAGGGGGAATGAAGGGGGAATAAAGGGGGAATAAAGGGGGGATAAAGGGGGAATAAAGGGGGAACAAAGGGGGAGAAAGGGGGAAGCAAGGGGGAAGAAAGGGGGAATAAAGGGGGAATGAAGGAGGGCTGAAGGGGGAATAGAGGGGTATAAAGATGCATTAGAGGGGGAATAAAGGGGGAATAAAGTGGAAGAGAGGGGGAATAAAGGGGGAAGAAAGGGGGACTGAAGGGGCACTAACGGGGGAATAAAGGGCGAATAAAGGGGGAATAAAGGGGGAATAAAGGGGGAAGACAGGCGGAATGAAGGGGGAAGAAAGGGGGAATAAAGGGGGAATAAAGGGGAACAAAGGGGGAAGGAAGGGGGAAGAAAGGGGAAGAAAGGGAAAGAGGGAATAAAGGGGGAATAAGGGGGAAATAAAGGGGGAATAAAGGGGGAATAAAGGGGGAATAAAGGGGGAACAAAGGGGGAAGAAGGGGGGAAGACAGGGGGAATAAAGGGGGAATAAAGATGCATTAAAGGGGGAATAAAAGGGGAATAAAGGGGAAATAAAGGGGGAATAAAGGGGCACTAAAGGGGGAATAAAAGAGTACTGAAGGGGGAATAAAGGGGGAAGAAAGGGGGAAGAAAGGGGCACTAAAGAGGGAAGAAAGCGGGTAGCAAGGGGGAATAAAGGGGCAATGAAGGGGGAATGAAGGGGGAACACAGGGGGAAGACAGGGGGAATAAAGGGGGAGTAAAGATGCATTAAAGGGGGAATAAAAGGGGAATAAAGGGGGAATAAAGGGGGAAGAAAGGGGGAAAGAAAGGGGGAAGAAAGGGGGAATACAAGGGGAACAAAGGAGGAAGAAAGGGGGAAGACAGGGGGAATAAAGGGGGAATAAAGATGCATTAAAGGGGGAATAAAAGGGGAATAAAGGGGAAATAAAGGGGGAATAAAGGGGCACTAAAGGGGGAATAAAGGGAGAAGAAAGGGGGAAGCAAGGGGGAATAAAGGGGGAATAAAGGGGGAATGAAGGGGGAATAAAGGGGGAAGACAAGGGGGAAGAAAGGGGGAAGAAAGGGGGAAGAAAGGCGGAATAAAGGGGGAATAAAGGGGGAATAAAGGAGCGCTGAAGGGGGAATAGAGGGGTAATAAAGATGCATTAAAGGGGGAATAAAAGGGGAATAAAGGGGGAACAAAGGGGGAATAAAGGGGGAAGAAAGGGGGAATAAAGGGGGAATAAAGGGGGAAGCAAGGGGGAATAAAGGGAGGATAAAGGGGGAATGAAGGGGGAATAAAGGGGGAAGACAGGGGGAATGAAGATGCATTAAAGGGGGAATAAAAGGGGAATAAAGGGGGAAGAAAGGGGGAAGAAAGGGGGAATAAAGGGGGGATAAAGGGGGAACATAGGGGGAATAAAGGGGGAAGAAAGGGGGAAGAAAGGAGGAAGAAAAGGGGAAGAAAGGGGGAACAAAGGGGGAATAAACAGGGAATAAAGGGGGAAGAAAGGGGGAAGTAAGGGGGAATAAAGGGGGAATAAAGGGGGAATAAAGGGGAATAAAGGAGTAATGAAGGAGGAATGAAGGAGGAAGAAAGGTGGAATAAAGGGGGAATAAAGGGGGAAGTGGGGGGGGAATAAGGGGGGAATAAAGGGGTAAGACAGAGGGAATAAAGGGGGAAGAAAGGGGGAGTAAAGGGAGAATAAAGGGTGAATAAAGGGGGAAGAAAGGAGGACTGAAGGGGGAATTAAGGGGGAATAAA
Source organism: Eutreptiella sp. 'Long Island Sound 2002' (assembly GCA_964036045.1). Lineage (NCBI taxonomy): Eukaryota > Euglenozoa > Euglenophyceae > Eutreptiales > Eutreptiaceae > Eutreptiella > Eutreptiella sp. 'Long Island Sound 2002'. The sequence goes on along the minus strand of OZ038381.1, from coordinate 25,137,281 downwards.
GGGGGGATAAAGGGGGAAGATAGGAGGACTGAAGGGGGAATAAAGGGGGAATAAAGGGGGAAGAAACGCGGAATAAAGGGGGAATAAAGAGGGAATAAAGGGGGAATAAAGGGGGAATAAAGGGGGAAGAAACGGGGAAGAAAGGGGGAAGAAAGGGGGAACGAAAGGGGAATAAAGGGGGAATAAAGGGGGAATAAAGGGGGAAGAAAGGGGGAAGAAAGGGGGAATAAAGGGGGAATGAAGGGGGAATAAAGGGGGAATAAAGGAGCGCTGAAGGGGGAATAGAGGGGTAATAAAGATGCATTAAAGGGGGAATAAAAGGGGAATAAAGGGGGAATAAAGGGGGAAGAAAGGGGGAAGAAAGGGGGAATAAAGGGGGAAGAAAGGGGGAAGAAAGGGGGAAGAAAGGGGGAATGAAGGGGGAATAAAGGGGGAATAAAGGGGGAAGAAAGGGGGAAGAAAGGGGGACTAAAGGGGGAATAAAGATGCATTAAAGGGGGAATAAAAGGGGAATAAAGGGGGAATAAAGGGGGAATAAAGGGGGAATAAAGGGGGAATAAAGGGTGATTAAAGGGTGAATGAAGGGGGAATATAGGGGGAAGAAAGGGGGAATAAAGGGGGAATAAAGGGGGAATAAAGGGGGAATAAAGGGGGAAGAAAGGGGGAATAAAGGGGGAAGAAAGGAGGACTGAAGGGGGAATAAAGAGGGAATAAAGGGGGAATAAAGGGGGAATAAAGGGGGAATGAAGGGGGAATAAAGGGGGAAGACAGGGGGAATAAAGGGGGAATAAAGGGGGGATAAAGGGGGAAGAAAGGGGGAAGAAAGGGGGAATAAAGGGGGAATAAAGGGGGAAGAAAGGGGGAAGAAAGGGGGAAGAAAGGGGGAAGAAAGGGGGAATAAAGGGGGGATAAAGGGGGAACAAAGGGGGAACAAGGGGGGAAGAAAGGGGGAAGAAAGGGGGAAGAAAGGGGGAAGAAAGGGGGAAGAAAGGCGGAATGAAGGGGGAATAAAGGGGGAATAAAGGGGGAAGAAAGGGGGAAGAAAGGGGGAAGAAAGGAGGAAGAAAGGGGGAAAAAAGGGGGAATGAAGGGGGAATAAAGGGGGGATAAAGGGGGAATAAAGGGGAATAAAGGAGTACTGAAGGGGGAATAAAGGTGGAATAAAGGGGGAATAAAGGGGGAAGTCGGGGGGGAAGAGAGTGGGGAATAAAGGGGTAAGAAAGGGGGAATAAAGGGGGAATAAAGGGGGAAGAAAGGGGGAAGAAAGGGGAAAAAAGGGGGGGAATAGATGGGGAATAAAGGGGGAATAAAGGGTGAATAAAGGGGGAACAAAGGGGGAACAAAGGGGGAATAAAGGGGGAAGAAACGAGGACTGAAGGGGGAATTAAGGGGGAATAAAGGGGGAAGAAAGGGGGAGTAAAGGGGGAATAAAGGGGGAAGAAAGGGGGATCAAAGGGGGATGGATGGATGGATGGATGGATGCACTGCGCTTGTTCCGGTGCGCTACACCGTCTGCCCAGGGCCCGTTGCTTTTGCTGTGTTTCCTCGGCTTATCACTGCTTTCCCTCCTCATCCCTTACCCGGCACACGCACTGGAGCACGCACGGAATAGAGGGGTATAAAGATGCATTAGAGGGGGAATAAAGGGGGAATAAAGTGGGAAGAGAGGGGGAATAAAGGGGGAAGAAAGGGGGACTGAAGGGGCACTAACGGGGGAATAAAGGGGGAATAAAGGGGGAATAAAGGGGGAATAAAGGGGGAAGACAGGCGGAATGAAGGGGGAAGAAAGGGGGAATAAAGGGGGAACAAAGGGGGAAGGAAGGGGGAAGAAAGGGGGAAGAAAGGGGGAAGAAAGGGGGAATAAAGGGGGAATAAAGAGGGAATAAAGGGGGAATAAGGGGGAAATAAAGGGGGAATAAAGGGGGAATAAAGGGGGAATAAAGGGGGAACAAAGGGGGAAGAAGGGGGGAAGACAGGGGGAATAAAGGGGGAATAAAGATGCATTAAAGGGGGAATAAAAGGGGAATAAAGGGGAAATAAAGGGGGAATAAAGGGGCACTAAAGGGGGAATAAAAGAGTACTGAAGGGGGAATAAAGGGGGAAGAAAGGGGGAAGAAAGGGGCACTAAAGAGGGAAGAAAGCGGGTAGCAAGGGGGAATAAAGGGGCAATGAAGGGGGAATGAAGGGGGAACACAGGGGGAAGACAGGGGGAATAAAGGGGGAGTAAAGATGCATTAAAGGGGGAATAAAAGGGGAATAAAGGGGGAATAAAGGGGGAAGAAAGGGGGAAGAAAGGGGGAAGAAAGGGGGAATACAAGGGGAACAAAGGAGGAAGAAAGGGGGAAGACAGGGGGAATAAAGGGGGAATAAAGATGCATTAAAGGGGGAATAAAAGGGGAATAAAGGGGAAATAAAGGGGGAATAAAGGGGCACTAAAGGGGGAATAAAGGGAGAAGAAAGGGGGAAGCAAGGGGGAATAAAGGGGGAATAAAGGGGGAATGAAGGGGGAATAAAGGGGGAAGACAAGGGGGAAGAAAGGGGGAAGAAAGGGGGAAGAAAGGCGGAATAAAGGGGGAATAAAGGGGGAATAAAGGAGCGCTGAAGGGGGAATAGAGGGGTAATAAAGATGCATTAAAGGGGGAATAAAAGGGGAATAAAGGGGGAACAAAGGGGGAATAAAGGGGGAAGAAAGGGGGAATAAAGGGGGAATAAAGGGGGAAGCAAGGGGGAATAAAGGGAGGATAAAGGGGGAATGAAGGGGGAATAAAGGGGGAAGACAGGGGGAATGAAGATGCATTAAAGGGGGAATAAAAGGGGAATAAAGGGGGAAGAAAGGGGGAAGAAAGGGGGAATAAAGGGGGGATAAAGGGGGAACATAGGGGGAATAAAGGGGGAAGAAAGGGGGAAGAAAGGAGGAAGAAAAGGGGAAGAAAGGGGGAACAAAGGGGGAATAAACAGGGAATAAAGGGGGAAGAAAGGGGGAAGTAAGGGGGAATAAAGGGGGAATAAAGGGGGAATAAAGGGGAATAAAGGAGTAATGAAGGAGGAATGAAGGAGGAAGAAAGGTGGAATAAAGGGGGAATAAAGGGGGAAGTGGGGGGGGAATAAGGGGGGAATAAAGGGGTAAGACAGAGGGAATAAAGGGGGAAGAAAGGGGGAGTAAAGGGAGAATAAAGGGTGAATAAAGGGGGAAGAAAGGAGGACTGAAGGGGGAATTAAGGGGGAATAAAGGGGGGATAAAGGGGGAAGATAGGAGGACTGAAGGGGGAATAAAGGGGGAATAAAGGGGGAAGAAACGCGGAATAAAGGGGGAATAAAGAGGGAATAAAGGGGGAATAAAGGGGGAATAAAGGGGGAAGAAACGGGGAAGAAAGGGGGAAGAAAGGGGGAACGAAAGGGGAATAAAGGGGGAATAAAGGGGGAATAAAGGGGGAAGAAAGGGGGAAGAAAGGGGGAATAAAGGGGGAATGAAGGGGGAATAAAGGGGGAATAAAGGAGCGCTGAAGGGGGAATAGAGGGGTAATAAAGATGCATTAAAGGGGGAATAAAAGGGGAATAAAGGGGGAATAAAGGGGGAAGAAAGGGGGAAGAAAGGGGGAATAAAGGGGGAAGAAAGGGGGAAGAAAGGGGGAAGAAAGGGGGAATGAAGGGGGAATAAAGGGGGAATAAAGGGGGAAGAAAGGGGGAAGAAAGGGGGACTAAAGGGGGAATAAAGATGCATTAAAGGGGGAATAAAAGGGGAATAAAGGGGGAATAAAGGGGGAATAAAGGGGGAATAAAGGGGGAATAAAGGGTGATTAAAGGGTGAATGAAGGGGGAATATAGGGGGAAGAAAGGGGGAATAAAGGGGGAATAAAGGGGGAATAAAGGGGGAATAAAGGGGGAAGAAAGGGGGAATAAAGGGGGAAGAAAGGAGGACTGAAGGGGGAATAAAGAGGGAATAAAGGGGGAATAAAGGGGGAATAAAGGGGGAATGAAGGGGGAATAAAGGGGGAAGACAGGGGGAATAAAGGGGGAATAAAGGGGGGATAAAGGGGGAAGAAAGGGGGAAGAAAGGGGGAATAAAGGGGGAATAAAGGGGGAAGAAAGGGGGAAGAAAGGGGGAAGAAAGGGGGAAGAAAGGGGGAATAAAGGGGGGATAAAGGGGGAACAAAGGGGGAACAAGGGGGGAAGAAAGGGGGAAGAAAGGGGGAAGAAAGGGGGAAGAAAGGGGGAAGAAAGGCGGAATGAAGGGGGAATAAAGGGGGAATAAAGGGGGAAGAAAGGGGGAAGAAAGGGGGAAGAAAGGAGGAAGAAAGGGGGAAAAAAGGGGGAATGAAGGGGGAATAAAGGGGGGATAAAGGGGGAATAAAGGGGAATAAAGGAGTACTGAAGGGGGAATAAAGGTGGAATAAAGGGGGAATAAAGGGGGAAGTCGGGGGGGAATGAGGGGGGAATAAAGGGGTAAGAAAGGGGGAATAAAGGGGGAATAAAGGGGGAAGAAAGGGGGAAGAAAGGGGAAAAAAGGGGGGGAATAGATGGGGAATAAAGGGGGAATAAAGGGTGAATAAAGGGGGAACAAAGGGGGAACAAAGGGGGAATAAAGGGGGAAGAAACGAGGACTGAAGGGGGAATTAAGGGGGAATAAAGGGGGAAGAAAGGGGGAGTAAAGGGGGAAGAAAGGGGGAAGAAAGGGGGATCAAAGGGGGATGGATGGATGGATGGATGGATGCACTGCGCTTGTTCCGGTGCGCTACACCGTCTGCCCAGGGCCCGTTGCTTTTGCTGTGTTTCCTCGGCTTATCACTGCTTTCCCTCCTCATCCCTTACCCGGCACACGCACTGGAGCACGCACTGAGCGGTCGCATTCATTCATTCTTCCATGCATCCACGTACTGGCTCCTTGTCTGTGCATGTGCGCTGCTTTCACCATTGTTTTCACCATTGCCACCCTTTACCCTTTCCTTTTCCCTGGTTGCCCCATGGTGTGGGGCCCCACATTCTTGCTTGCGGATACTGGAGCAGTCGCTTGGCTCCTCCCTTGCCACCTGCAGGACAGTGAGGTTAGGTCATCTGCACACGGTCAATCGCCTGTTGCACTGCATGGGCCCATTCTGTTGCCGGGGCCCCCCCGGTTAGGCATATGACCATGTATGCACCGTGTCCCTCCCATACTACTCGTCGCATCACCCTGCATTGGGCTTCCGCCCTCTCATACCACTGCCTCTGCTGCGGTGTAACTCCTTCCTTGGTGATAGCTATGTAGCACAGGCCCATCCCAAAGGGTGGCGCCGTTACCCTTTGTAAGCCCTCTTGGGGCACGCTTCCTATCCTTTTGTGGGAACCCCACGCTGCATGTTGGATGCTGCACAGCCGCATGTTCTGTACCCCCTTTGCTGCCAGCCGCACTTTAGTTCCCCATACTGCTGCGAGCAATGCCCATAGCAGTGGTGCTGGGATGGTGGTCTCTTGCCCCTCCCCTTCCTCGTACCTGCACCTCTCATCTGTGTGCATCATAGCCGCGTAGTGTTGCCCTGCAGGCAGGGCCCAATACTCTTTCCACAGCTCTGTGTCTGCAGTCGCTGTATGCCATATATACATGCCTTGTCTGTGCATGATGCGTAAACATATGTGGCGCGCGGGCTCCACACTGAGCACTTGCATCGCTGCCACCACATTCGTGCTGGGCACCGACGCTGTGTACATGGGCCACAGGGTGATACCCTCTGTGTGCATGCTTTGCTCATACCACCAGCTGTGTTTAGGCGGTACCCATAGCAGTAGCACTGTGGTGCCCTGTCCCGTGAGCTGTACCCCCCCCCCCACACTTGGCGTATTTGTACCCCCCGCTTGGTGTGTTGTGCGCACACTCGCGCAATAGCCCCCATGCCCTGTACGACGCTGTGCCACAGGTTGGGGCATCTCTGGTGTGCATGTGTGACTCTGCATGCATATGTTCCCTTACACGCTTCACATTCCCCGTGTCCTTCCGTGTCTATGTACATGTCCCTGGTGTTTTCAAAAAATGCCGCCAACAGGGCACTCGCCTGGTCTCTGGGATGGCGAAATGTACACTGAGCCCACTGGTGTCGCAGGCTGGCATCCTCTCTTCTCTCCTGCACATGCTCCATTGGTGTGTACCCCTGTTCTGACGGCACTGAGTCTCCTGCCTGCACCATGCTGTCCCTGACCATGCGCTTTATGCCCATCACCCTACGCCCTTTGTGGTACCATGCGAATGTGTGCCCTGCCACCCATGCCTTCGGCATGGTCCAGTGGCTGCCCTCCCTGTGTCTTTGTGCTCGTTTGGCCTTGGTGTCCGCTGCCTTATTGGCCATGGCCAGCACGCCTTGTAACTGTGTGTCGTGCTGTGCTGGGCACCATCCCATTCTGAGTGGCATGGTCTGTGCTAAGTCGTAGAAGTCACACACTGTGCGATCCATGAGGTTGCCCCCCCTGTGTGTGAGTGTGTGGTGTGCCAGGGCTGTTGCCGCCCCTTTGTTGTCACAAAAGGCCAGCACCAGGTCGACGCTCTCCCCCCTGGTGCTCGTCGCCCTGTGTATCGCCCTGCATGCCTCCCCCACCGCTGTGGCTTCCAGTACATCTGTGCTGCCATGCATGAGATCCATCCATGCTTGCCCTTCCCATACTATGGTGCCATGCAGGTCACTAGCCACTGCCCCCAGGCCCCATATCGTCTCTCCTTGTTTGCCACTCACATCCCCCACTACTACTAGTACTCTGTGTGGTATGCTTTTCACGCTTGCATGACATTCCCATGTGTCACACTGTGCTCCCTCATGGTGTATCACCGGCTTCCATTGGTGCTCTGTGCACCAGCGGTATAGCTTGTCATAGTCTGTATCCACCCCCCGTAGCGCTCCCATTCCTCCCCACGGCCGGATGATTGCCATTTGGGTGGTTTCCCTGACCCATTGGTGTTTGGCATTCGCTGTTTTGTACATGTCCATCAGATTGTTTTCCCAAAATGCTTGCAGTGGTGGTGTCACCGCCAAGCCTTTTGCATGCACAAAAAATTGCTTGGGGGTTCTCAGGGGTAGGTATAGTGTTCGCCGCATGGTGTTGCACATGATGCCCAGTACTGTCTTGGTTTCCCCTGCATGCCCCCTCCCATTGACATGCTGTGGCCACCCCACACTGCGCTTGTATAGCCATCTGGCCAGTATGCATCCGGCCACTAGGGCCTTCAATATGGCCAGCGAGGGTACATGCCTGCATGCCTGCGCTGTGATGTGGCGTGCATGTTTCCTTATTCCCTGGATGTCTTCCCCCGCTGCCGTGAGCACATTTGCATTGCCCCCCAGGAACTTGATCTACTTGGTACGCTTGGCCGCGTGTACCGTGGTTCCTTCCACTTGGATGGTGGAGGCCTGTGGTGTGATTTTGTGGTTGCGGTATGCATAATGGATGAGGCCAAACTTGTCGGGGTTGCACGCCGCATTCATGGCTTTGAGCACTGCTATGGTTCTGTTCACGCTGTGTTGTAGGCCTTGCGTTGTGGCCCCCCATAGTGTGGTATCATCCACCACACACTGTATGTGTAGGCGTGCCATGGACTCCCACAGTCTCAGTGAGATCCCCCCCTCCCCGATCCCTGGTCCTGCCAGAAACAGAGAATTCCAGATGTAAAAATAGGGGTCCATGCCCCCACCCTGTACCAGTCCCCCCGTCACAGAGTACGCCATGGAAAGGCCCATGGCCGTCACCACGTAGGCCGTGATGTGTGCATACAATTGGCTTTGTTGCCTCCACGCCCATTGCAGATTCCCTCCTTGCGTCACCTGTTTGGTCACCAGTTCTCTGTCTGTCTGCCCATACCCATTGCTGAGGTCCAGGAACATTAAGAGGATTTCCCCTGTATCCGTTAGCTGTGTGAAGATGCTGGTGTAGGTTAGCCGCCGCAAGTGCTGGCAGTTCAGGCCCTTTAGGATCGCATGCTGCAACATGTGCAGGTCCTCCGGGGTGTTGTACCTCTGGCTCCTCATGAGGAGCAGCTTCTGCCCCTGCCTGGGTATTGCCGATCCCAGCATGATGGGTCGTGTGTGTTTGTTTAAAACGATACCTGGCTTTTTTTCAAAAGGCAGGTGCAAAAATCTGGTGCATTCTGCTGGCAGTTTGTCAATGGGGGTTAGCAGAACCTTCGCCTGCATGTGCTGGTATGCCAGCTCTGCGTGGATGGACAGCCCTGCCGCCACTCCATCCGCCGCTACCGTTAGGTTGCGTTGCGCCCTTGCCAGCTCCCTGCCCTCACCATACTGCATGGGGTACCCCAGTGTGGGTCTCGCCTCACCTGCTGACTCCTCTGTCACCCTGGCCCTCTCCACTCTGGTCACTTTGTCATAGCATCCCCTGTCTTCTCCCGTTGGTGTGTGCCTGCTGACCCACTCCACACTTGGCTGTTGGCAGAGTGTTTTTTCTGTGTGCCTCTTTCGCCACCACCTCCTTCACTTTCTCTCCCGTGGCCACTGCGTGTGTCGTGGTGTCCCATACCTTGGTGGGCTGGACCAATTTGCTTGCTTTCTTGATCCTCAAGATTTTGGTGGTGGCCCCCGTTTGCTGTATCTGTTCCAGGACATGGCGTTCTTGCATTTTCGCCAGCCATACCTTATCATGTAGCATGGTGAGCACCTCCGGCACGTCCACCCAATTCCCCGTCCCCCCTCCCCCCCCCTGACTCTCCTGTTGCATGGCCTCTCTGATGGATTGTTCCGCTTGCCTTTGCACCCGTAGTTCATCCACTGCTGCCACTACCTCCCGGTACATGGCCACCCATTGCTGCACGGTGAGTCCTGCCCCACTGACACACTCCATCACCGTGCCCCAACTCTGTCTGTCCCCCGGCCCCCACGCAGTGACTCCTGTGGGCTTGTGTCCCACCGGTGCGGTGTCGCTGTCCCACCCCCTCCCTACCCTCACCTTAAACTGCACCAGCGGATGGTCCGCCACTCCCTCACTGTAGTGCACCACTTCCGGCTCCATGGCCTGGGACGTGATCACCCAGTCTTTATGGTCTCTCGCCTCATGTCCTGTGGTGTGCGTGTACATTCTTCTGTCCTGCATCCACTGTGCTGTGGGTGTGTGTGTGGGGACATATCTGTTCCAATCACCACATATGATACATTGCGCATATGCATGCAATGCGTACACTGCCCCGAGTGTTTGCAGGCACTTGGAGTAGTCACCTGGTGCATTGCGTTGTGGCATGTGCACTACTATGAGCAGTATGGTGTGGTGTGCCATTCGTGCCAACACAGCCATGGCCCATCTGTCGTCATGCACTTTCTCCATGTGCGTGACCCTATCTGTATGCATCCACACCCCAATCCCCTTCCCGACCCCCATGTGCTTGGATATTCGCCTCTTGTACCCCATGAACAGGGGGTCTCGTTTCTCCACCCCCCATATTTCCGCCACCGCCACAAGGGTGGCTCTGTTCCGTAGTGCCACTGTCTTTATCTCTTGCCATTTGCTTGCCGTCATGCTTTGCGCATTGACAAACATGCCTGTTATGGTTACCTTCCCTCCCCGCCCTTGTGACAGGATCTTAGGCATCCCACTCCATATGGATGTCGTATAGTGCATCTGGGGGAGTTGTGTTTGTGGGTGCAGGTACGCACTGCAAATGGTGTGCCCATCGCTGTGTGTTATTGTGCATCGCAGTTCCATTGTGGACATGTCCTCCTCCTTTGTGCCCCAGGCCCTGGCCCACTCTTCAAACAAGGCTCTCTCATTGCCTTTCATGCTCGCCCATACCTGTGCACATTTCCTTCCTTTACCACCATCTTTTCTGCGCCACACTCTTTTGCGCAGGATGGTCCATTGTGGCACAAATACATCATATGCTGGCAGCACCCATTCCCCTGCCGTTCCCATGATCCCCTGTGCAGTGTATTTTTGCACTCCATAGTGTCTCCACCAATCGTGGGACATTTGTAGGCGAAACATGGCTCCCCCAAACTCCATGTCCCCTGACTCTACTGTGTGCACTGTCTCCGCCATGTGTGCTTGTGCTGTGAGTGTAATGTGTTGTGGCCGACCTCGTTGCTGGATGCTCTTCCAGTGCCTGCTGACACCGTCTGGGTTCATGTGCCATTCCAATCCCAGAGTGGTTATGGCCAGCCTGTGTGCCACTTGTGTGCGTTCATTGCCCGTGATCATCCAGGGGTGCACGCGGGGGTTCACCACTGGTCCATGTGGTTGTTTCAGGGTTTGGCCCATTTGTGGCCGCCCACTCGTGGTGCGACGATACTCCCATGCCATGGACATTCCCGGGGTCTCCAATACCCCTGGGTGCAGTGGCCGGCTCCCCCCTACTTGCATGGTGTGCTTTGGCTTGTTGCCTGCATTCGCTGCCTCCGCTGTGTAGGCCCTGGTGCCACCCTTCTGTACCCACATCCCTTTATATTGCACTGCCTGTTTCAGCATGTGCTCGTCTATGTGCATATCAAACATGACTGGTCCCCCTGTGCGTTCTTGTTCCCCCATCCCCCATATAGATATGAACGGTGTTGCGGGTGTGTGTGGCGCCATTGTGAGGATAACAAGCCGGCCCAGGGTCCCACTGAGACCTGCTGACGTGATGTTGATCGCCGGGTCTCCTCCTTTGCTTGGCCTTGTTCTCGTTACCAGTGTGGCTTGATCCTTGGCTATGTGGCATGTCACTGTACCCCATCGGCACTCTTCCACTTTCATGGACATGGCCACTCCTTTGAGGGCTGCTTGCCTCATCGTTCTTCCTCCCATGTATGCCTCATAGCTGGCCGCATCCACCGCCAGCAGCAGCGGTCTTTCACTTCTGCCATCCACCACAGCACATAGCGCCGGCCACATGTCCGCCAGGTTGTGGAATTTGAACTTTTCATTGATGAATTGTGCCATTCGGTTGGGGTTGGTGCAGCGTATTCCTGTCAGCTGTATCACCTTCAGCGCTTGCTGTTCCTCCGTGATGTCCACGTATTTGTTGTCCTCGCTGTCTTCTTCATCCTCATCCGGCTCTCGTTTGCGTTTCAGGTTGCGGATCATTCGCCTCATATCCGTTTCTTTCTCTTTTTCGCTCCCTTTCTTTTTCCCCACATCGCCCGCTTGATCTTGGTCCTTGGCCTTGTGCTTCTCCTTTTTGCTCTGCAGCAGTCTCATCAAGCGGTCTGTCTCATCCTCAGATTCAGAGCTGTCTTCCTCCATCTCCGCCAACTGCTGTCGTAGTCTTTCTTTTTGTTGATCCTTCTGTGCTTTTGCCGCCGCCTTTTCTGCTTGCTTCAGCTTTGCTGTCAGCTCCTCTTTGCTCGGCGATGCCCTTGTCTGGCGCTTGTTTTTTTGCTCTTCCAATTGTGTTACCAGCTCTGCTTGTTCATCAAGAAGTCGCTGGATGTATATGTCCCTTTCATCTTCGGGCTCCACCGCTGGCTTCTTGTTTGGTGGCTTGTCCGCCTCAGGCTTTTTTGCCACAAATCCAGCCATGCGCGCCACGTTGGCTATGTGCTTCTTCCATGCTTGGTGCGTACTTTGTTCTCCACCCACTTGGAGGTGTTTGTTGCCGATCACTTTACTTCCTTCTCCTTTGGCCATCCTTTGGACTTCTTGTGCTACCGCCAGCTGGTGGTGATCTCCCAATCCTTCCAATGTCTGCATGTCCGCTCCTACACATTTCATTCTTCTTTGGAGCTCTGTGATTTGCTATTCCGTGATGGCCTCCAGTGCTGCGTGGTAGGATTGGACACATACCTGTTCGTCCCGTAGGGCCATGGCAGCCCTGGCTATGTCCGTGAGTCCCTCCTTTGGTATGGTGTAAAGTGCCATTAGTTTGGCAGGCACCGCCCCTTCATGCATGGCAATCGCCAGGTCCACCCATCTTTCCTCATCGTCCACTGATTTCCATTGAATCAGCTCTTTTCCTTGGCGCACTTCAATGTCTCCCCACTGGACAAATGTATTCAGTGTGAGGACTTTGGCGAGCTGTCCTGGGGACCCTGGGACCGACGCCATGTGGATTTGTACGAGGGTGTGGGGTTGCGTGGTGCCCCTTGTTGTTTCTTGCCCCTTGTGCTTTGTGCTTGTCCCCTCTGTGCGTGTATCCATATGTTTATCGTGTGTATTATGATTGTCTCTCATTCTCTCTATGGCATCTGCGGTCTGTCATTGAATTTTTCGGCTTTCCGGGCCATGATCACGCCGTTCGCGGGCTGCCGCTTGGCTGCTCATGCGCGTCGACTCCACCATTGCGGTGTTCGAATCGCTGCCTCTTGGCCTTTGTTACCGGATCGCCAGCTTCCGCTTGTGCGTCCTGAGTAACATACCAGTGTTGTTGCGCTGGGCCGGTGTGTGTTGGAGTGTGTTGTGTGCCCTGTGGTATGCCTGCCCGTTTCATCTCTCGGGTCTTAATGCCTGCTTACTATGGCAGGTCTTTGCGCCGCCATATCAGGTGCAAGGTTCATGCGCCTGGTCTTATTTCCTTTTGCCTGTGTTTGTGTTCCTTTGCTCGCTGTTGTGTATCTTGCTTGTTTGTTTGCTTGCTTGTCGCACCTGTGCGCATCACATCTCTGGTTCTCTTCACTGTCTGTTGTCGTCCTGTACCTGTATAATCGGTGATCATGCCGTGTAAACACATCGCCTCTCCTGAGGAGTTATGGGTTCCCTGCGGAGAGGGATCAAAGGGGGAAGAAAGGGGGCATAAAGGGGGAATAAGGGGGGGGAAAGGGGGGAATAAAGGGGGAATAAAGGGGAAATAAAGAGGGGATATAGGGGGGATATAGGGGGAATAAAGGGGGAATAAAGGGGGAAGAAAGGGGGAATAAAGGGGGAAGAAAGGGGGAATGAAGGGGGAAGAAAGGGGGAAGAAAGGGGGAAGAAAGGGGGGAGAAAGGGGGAAGAAAGGGGGAATGAAGGGGGAATAAAGGGGGAATAAAGGGCGAAGAAAGGAGGACTGAAGGGGGAATAAAGGGGGAATAAAGGGGGAACAAAGGGGGAATAAAGAGGGAATAAAGGGGGAAGAAAGGCGGAAGGAAGGGGGAATAAAGGGGGAATAAAGTGGGAATAAAGGGGGAAAAAAGGGGGGGAATAGATGGGGAATAAAGGGGGAATAAAGGGTGAATAAAGGGGGAACAAAGGGGGAACAAAGGGGGAATAAAGGGGGAAGAAACGAGGCCTGAAAGGGGAAGAAAGGGGGAATAAAGGGTGAATAAAGGGGGAACAAAGGAGGACTGAAGGGGGAATTAAGGGGGAATAAAGGGGAAAGAAAGGCGGAAGAAAGGGGGAAGAAAGGGGGAAGAAAGGGGGAAGAAAGGGGGAAGAAAGGGGGATCAAAGGGCGAAGAAAGGGGGCATAAAGGGGGAATAAGGGGGGGGGAAGGGGGGAATAAAGGGGAAATAAAGGGGGAATAAAGGGGGATTAAAGGGGGAACAAAGAGGGGATATAGGGGGAATAAAGGGGGAAGAAAGGGGGAATAAAGGGGGAAGAAAGGGGGAAGAAAGGGGGAATGAAGGGGGAAGAAAGGGGGAATGAAGGGGGAATAAAGGGGGAATGAAGGGGGAATAAAGGGGGAAGAAAGGGGGAAGAAAGGGGGAAGAAAGGGGGGAGAAAGGGGGAATAAAGGGGGAATGAAGCAAGAAGAAAGGGGGAATAAAGGGGTAATAAAGGACGAAGAAAGGAGCACTGAAGGGGGAATAAAGGGGGAATAAAGGGGGAACAAAGGGGGAATAAAGAGGGAATAAAGGGGGAAGAAAGGGGGAAGGAAGGGGGAATAAAGGGGGAACAAAGGGGGAATAAAGGGGGAATAATGGGCGAATAAAGGGGGAAGAAAGGGGGAAGACAGGGGGAAGAAAGGGGGAAGAAAGGGGGAATGAAGGGGGAAGAAAGGGGGAATAAAGGGGGAATAAAGGGGGAATGAAGGGGGAATAAAGGGGGAATACAGGGGGAAGAAAGGGGGAAGAAATGGGGAAGAAAGGGGGGAGAAAGGGGGAAGAAAGGGGGAAGAAATGGGGAAGAAAGGGGGGAGAAACGGGGAAGAAAGGGGGAAGAAAGGGGGAATGAAGGGGGAATAAAGGGGGAATAAAGGGGGGATAAAGGGGGAATAATGGACGAAGAAAGGGGGAATAAAGGGGGAATAAAGGGGGAAGAAAGGAGGACTGAAGGGGAATAAAGGGAGAATAAAGGGGGAATAAAGGGGGAAGAAAGGAGGACTGAAGGGGGAATCAAGGGGGAAGAAAGGGGGAAGAAAGCGGGAAGAAAGGGGGAAGAAAGGGGGATCAAAGGGGGCGTAAAGGGGGAATAAGGGGGGGAAAGGGGGGGAATAAAGGGGGAATAAAGGCAGAATAAACGCGGAATAAAGGGGGAATAAAGAGGGAATAAAGGGGGAATAAAGGGGGAAGAAAGGGGGAAGAAAGGGGGAAGAAAGGGGGAAGAAAGGGGGAATAAAGGGGGAATAAAGGGGGAATAAAGGGGGAATAAAGGGGGAATAAAGGGGGAAGAAAGGAGGACTGAAGGGGGAATAAAGGGAGAATAAAGGGGGAATAAAGCGGGAAGAAAGGAGACTGAAGGGGGAATAAAGGAGGAATAAACGGGGAATAAAGGGGGAAGAAAGGGGGGATAAAGGGGGAATAAGGGGAGAATAAAGGGGTAATAAAGGGGAAAGAAAGGGGGAAGAAAGGGGGAAGAAAGGGGGACTAAAAGGGGAAATAAAGGGGGAAGAAAGGGGGAATAAAGGGCGAAGAAAGGAGGAATAAAGGGGGAATAAAGGGGGAAGAAAGGAGGAATAAAGGGGGAATAAAGGGGGAATTTAGGGGGAATAACGGGGGAATAAAGGGGGAGTAAAGGGGGAAGAAAGGAGGACTGAAAGGGGAATAAAGGGGGAATAAAGGATGAATAAAGGGGGAATATGGGGGGAAGAAAGGGGGAAGAAAGGAGGACTGAAGGGGGAATAAAGGGGGAATAAAGGGGGAACAAAGGGGGAATAAAGGGGGAAGAAAGGGGGAATAAAGGGGGAATAAAGGGTGAATAAAGGGGGAATAAAGGGGGAATAAAGGGTGAATAAAGGGGGAATAAAGGGGGAATAAAGGGGGAATAAAGGGGGAATAAGGGGGAATAAAGGGGGAATAAGGGGGCGATAAAGGGCGAAGAAAGGGCGAGTAAAGGGGGAATAAAGGGGGAAGAAAGGAGGAAGAAAGGGGGAACAAAGGGGGAATATAGGGGGAAGAAAGGGTGAATAAAGGGGGAATAGAGGGGGAAGAAAGGGGGAAGAAAGGGGGAATAAAGGGGGAATAAAGGGGGAAGAAAGGAGGACTTAAGGGGGAATAAAGGGGGAATAAAGGGGGAATAAAGGGAAACAAAGGGGGAATAAAGGGGGAATAAAGGGGGAATAAAGGAGGAATAAAGGGGGAACAAAGGGGGAATAAGCAGGGAATAAAGGGGAAGAAAGGGGGAATAAAGGTGGAATAGAGGGGAAATAGAGGGGTAATAAAGGAGGAACAAAGAGGGACTAAAGGGGGAATAAAGGGGGAATAAAGGGGAATAAAAGGGGAAGAAAGGGGGAAGAAAGGGGGAAGGAAGGGGGAAGAAAGGGGGAAGAAATGGGGAATGAAGGGGGAACAAAGGTGGAATAAAGGGGGAATAAAGGGGGAAGAAAGGGGGAAGAAAGGGGGAATAAATGGGGAAGACAGGGGGAAGAAAGGGGGAAGAACGGGGAAGAAAGGGGGAAGAAAGGCGGAAGAAAGGGGGAAGAAAGGGGCAGGAAAGGGGGAAGAAAGGGGGATAAGGGGAATAAAGGGGGAATAAAGGGGAATAAAGGGGGAATAAAGGAGGGCTGAAGGGGGAATAAGGGGGGAATAAAGGGGGAAGAAAGGAGGACTGAAAGGGGAATAAAGGGGGAATAAAGGGGGAATAAAAGGGGAATAAAGGGGGAAAAAGGGGAATAAAGGGGAATAAAGGGGGAATAAAGGGGTAAGAAAGGGGGAATAAAGGGGGAAGAAAGGAGGACTGAGGGGGGATAAAGGGCGAATAAAGGGGGAGTAAGGGGGAATAAAGGGGAAGAAAGAAGGACTGAAGGGGGAATAAAAGGGGGAATAAAGGATGAATAAAGGGGGAATAAAGGGGGAAAAGGGGGGGAATAAGGGGGAATAAAGGGGGAGGAAAGGGGAAGAAACGGGGAATAAAGGAGGAATAAAGGGGTAATAAAGGGGGAATAAAGGGGGAGTGAATGGGGAAGAAAGGGGGAATAAAGGGGGAAGAAAGGGCGAAGAAAGGGGGAATAAAGGGGGAATAAAGGGGGAAGAAAGGGGGAAGAAAGGAGGAATACAGGGGGAATAAAGGGGGAATAAGGGGAAGAAAGGGCGAATAAAGGGGGAATAAAGGAGGACTGAAGGGGGAATAAAGGGGGAATAAAGGGGGAATAAAGGGGGAATAAAGGGGGAATGAAGGGGAATGAAGGGGGAATAAAGGGGGAATAAAGGGGGAACAAACGGGGAAGAAAGGGGGAAGAAAGGGGGAAGAAAGGGGGAATGAAGGGGGAATGAGGGGGAATAAAGGGGGAATAAAGAGGGAATAAAGGGGGAATAAAGGGGGAAGAAAGGGGGATTAAAGGTGGAATAAAGGGGAATAAAGGGGGAAAAGGGGGGAATAAAGGGGAAGAAAGAGGGAAGAAAGGGGGAATAAAGGGGGAATAAAGGGGGATGAAGGAGGGCTGAAGGGGGAATAGAGGGGTATAAAGATGCATTAGAGGGGGAATAAAGGGGGAATAAAGGGGGAGGAGAGGGGGAATAAAGGGGGAAGAAAGGGGGACTAAAGGGGCACTAAAGGGGGAATAAAGGGGGAATAAAGGGGGAATAAAGGGGGAATAAAGGGGGAAGACAGGCGGAATGAAGGGGGAAGAAAGGGGGAATAAAGGGGGAAGAAAGGAAGGGAAGAAAGGGGAAGAAAGGGGGAATAAAGGGGGAATAAAGAGGAAATAAAGGGGGAATAAAGGGGGAATAAAGGGGGAATAAAGGGGGAATAAAGGGGAATAAAGGAGTACTGAAGGGGGAATAAAGGGGGAAGAAAGGGGGAATAAAGGTGGGATAAAGGGGGAATAAAGGGGGAAAAGGGGGCAAGAAAGAGGGAATAAAGGGGGAATGAAGGAGGGCTCAAGGGGGAATAGAGCAGCATAAAGATGCATTAGAGGGGGAAGAAAGGGGGAAGAAAGGGGGAATAAAGGGGCACTAAAGGGGGAATGAAGGGGGAAGACAGGGGGAATAAAGGGGGAGTAAAGATGCATTAAAGGGGGAATAAAGGGGAATAAAGGGGGAATAAAGGGGGAATAAAGGGGGAATAAAGGGGGAAGAAAGGGGGAATACAGGGGGAACAAAGGGGGAAGAAAGGGGGAAGACAGGGGGAATAAAGGGGGAATAAAGATGCATTAAAGGGGGAATAAAAGGGGAATAAAGAGGAAATAAAGGGGGAATAAACGGGCACTAAAGGGGGAATAAAGGGAGAAGAAAGGGGGAAGCAAGGGGGAATAAAGGGGGAATGAAGGGGGAATAAAGGGGAAGACAGGGGGGATAAAGGGGGAATAAAGGGGGAATAAAGGGGGAAGAAAGGGGGAAGAAAGGGGGAAGACAGGGGGAATAAAGGGGGAATAAAGGAGCGCTGAAGGGGGAATAGAGGGGTAATAAAGATGCATTAAAGGGGGAATAAAAGGGGAATAAAGGGGGAACAAAGGGGGAATAAAGGGGGAAGAAAGGGGGAATAAAGGGGGAAGAAAGGGGGAAGAAAGGGGGAAGCAAGGGGGAATAAAGGGAGGATAAAGGGGGAATGAAGGGGGAATAAAGGGGGAATAAAGGGGGAATAAAGGGGGAAGAAAGGGGGAGTAAAGGGGGAATAAAGGGGGGATAAAGGGGGAACATAGGGGGAATAAAGGGGGAACAAAGGGGGAACAAGGGGGGAAGAAAGGGCGAAGAAAGGGGGAAGAAAGGCGGAATGAAGGGGAAATGAAGGGGGAATAAAGGGGGAATAAAGGGGAAGAAAGGGGGAAGAAAGGAGGAAGAAAGGGGGAAGAAAGGGGGAACAAAGGGGGAATAAAGAGGGAATAAAGAGGGAATAAAGGGGGAAGAAAGGGGGAAGGAAGGGGGAATAAAGGGGGAATAAAGGGGGAATAAAGGGGGAATAAAGGGGAGTAAAGGAGTACTGAAGGGGGAATGAAGGAGGAAGAAAGGTGGAATAAAGGGGGAATAAAGGGGGAAGTGGGGGGGAATGAGGGGGGAATAAAGGGGTAATAAAGGGGTAAGACAGGGGGAATAAAGGGGGAAGAAAGGGGGAATAAAGGGAGAATAAAGGGTGAATAAAGGGGGAAGAAAGGAGGACTGAAGGGGGATATAAGGGGGAATAAAGGGGGAAGAAAGGGGGATCAAAGGGTGAAGAAAGGGGGCATAAAGGGGGAATAAGGGGGGGAAAGGGGGGAATAAAGGGGAAATAAAGGGGGAATAAAGGGGAATAAAGGGGGAATAAAGAGGGAATAAAGGGGGAATAAAGGGGGAAGAAAGGGGGAAGACAGGGGGAAGAAAGGAGGAAGAAAGGGGGAATGAAGGGGGAATAAAGGGGGAATGAAGGGGGAATGAAGGGGGAATAAAGGGGGAAGAAAGGGGGAAGAAAGGGGGAAGAAAGGGGGAAGAAAGGGGGAGAAAGGGGGAAGAAAGGGGGAAGAAAGGGGGAAGAAATGGGGAATAAAGGGGGAACGAAGGGGGACTAAAGGGGGAATAAAGGGGTAATAAAGGGGGAATAAAGGGGGAGTGAATGGGGAAGAAAGGGGGATAAAGGGGGAAGAAAGGGGGAAGAAAGGGGGAATAAAGGGGGAATAAAGGGGAGAAAGGGGGAAGAAAGGAGGAATACAGGGGGAATAAAGGGGGAATAAAGGGGGAAGAAAGGGGGAATAAAGGGGGAATAAAGGAGGACTGAAGGGGGAATAAAGGGGGAATAAAGGGGGAATAAAGGGGGAATAAAGGGGAATGAAGGGGGAATGAAGGGGGAATAAAGGGGGAATAAAGGGGGAACAAACGGGGAAGAAAGGGGAAGAAAGGGGGCATAAAGGGGAATGAAGGGGGAATGAAGGGGGAATAAAGGGGGAATAAAGAGGGAATAAAGGGGGAAGAAAGGGGGAATAAAGGTGGAATAAAGGGGAATAAAGGGGGAAAAGGGGGAATAAAGGGGGAAGAAAGAGGGAAGAAAGGGGGAATAAAGGGGGAATAAAGGGGGAATGAAGGAGGGCTGAAGGGGGAATAGAGGGGTATAAAGATGCATTAGAGGGGGAATAAAGGGGGAATAAAGGGGGAGGAGGGGGAATAAAGGGGAAGAAAGGGGGACTGAAGGGGGAATAAAGGGGGAATAAAGGGGGAATAAAGGGGGAAGACAGGCGGAATGGAGGGGGAAGAAAGGGGAACAAAGGGGGAAGAAAGGAAGGGGGAAGAAAGGGGGAAGAAAGGGGGAATAAAGGGGGAATAAAGAGGAAATAAAGGGGGAATAAAGGGGGAATAAAGGGGGAAGAAAGGGGGAATAAAGGGGAATAAAGGAAGTACTGAAGGGGGAATAAAGGGGGAAGAAAGGGGGAATAAAGGTGGGATAAAGGGGGAATAAAGGGGAAAAGGGGGGAAG
>OZ038381.1:24889098-25117473 GCA_964036045.1 Eutreptiella sp. 'Long Island Sound 2002' | reverse complement strand
CCTTTATTCCCCCTTTCTTCCCCTTTCTCCCCCTTTATTCCCGTTATCCCCCTTATTCCCCCTTTTCTCCACCTTTCTTCCCCTTCACTCCTCCTTTCTTTCCCCTTTATTCCCCCTTTTATTCCCTTTATTCGCCCTTTATTCCCCCTCTACTCCCCCTTTATTCCCCTTCATTCCCCCTTTATTCCCCCTTTATTCCCCCTTTCTTCCCCCTTTATTCCGTCTTTCTTCCCCCTTTATTCCCCCTTTATTCCCCCTTTAATCCCCCTTTAATACCCCTTTATTCATCCTTTATTTCCCCTTCAGTCCTCCTTTCTTCCCCCTTTATTCCGCCTTTCTTCCCCCTTTATTCCCCCTTTATTCCCCCTTTAATCCCCTTTAATCCCCGTTTCTTCCCCCTTTATTCCCCCTTTCTTCCCCCTTTAGTCCGCCTTTATTCCCCCTTTATTCCCCCTTCAGTTCTCCTTTCTTCCGCCTTTATTCCGCCTTTCTCCCCCCTTTCTTCCCCCTTTATTCCCCCTTTATTCCCCCTTCAGTCCCCCTTTCTTCCCCCTTCAGTCCTCCTTTCTTTCCCTCTTTATTCCGCCTTTATTCCGCCTTTATTCCGCCTTTCTTCCCCCTTTATTCCCCCTTTATTCCGCCTTTATTCCCCATGTCTTCGCCCATTCTTCCCCTTTATTCCCCTTTATTCCGCCTTTATTCCGCCTTTATTCCCCCTTTCTTCCCCCTTTATTCCCCCATTCTTCCCCCTGTCTTCGCCCATTCTTCCCCCTTTATCCCCTTTATTCCCCCATTATTCCCCTTTATTCCCCATTTCTTCCCCATTTATTCCCCATTTATTTCCACTTTCTTCCCCTTTATTCCCACTTTATTCCCCTTTATTCCCTTTTATTCCCCCTTTCTTCTTCCTTTATTCCCCCTTTGTTCCCCTTCTTCCCCCTTTATTCCCCCTTTATTTCCCCTTTCTTCCCCTTTATTCCCCACTTTATTCCCCCTTTATTCCCCTTTTATTCCCCCTTTCTTCTCCTTTATTCCCCTTTATTCCCCCTTTCTTCCCCCTTTATTCCCCCTGTATTCCCCCTTTATTCCCGTTTATTTTCCCTTTATTCCCCCTTTCTTCCCCCTTTATTCCCCTTTTATTCCCCCTTCAGTCCCCCTTTCTTCCCCCTTTCTTCCCCCTTTATTCCCCTTTATTCCCCCTTTATTCCCCCTTTCTTCCCCCTTTCTTTCCCCCTTTATTCCCCCTTCAGTCCTCCTTTCTTCCCCCTTTCTTCCCCCTTTCTTCCCCCTTTATTCCCCCTTTATTCCTTGTTTATTCCCCCTTTATTCCCCCTTTATTTCCCCTTTCTTCCCCCTTTCTTCCCCCTTTATTCCCCCTTCAGTCCTCCTTTCTTCCCCCTTTCTTCCCCGTTTATTCCCCCTTTATTCCCCTTTTTATTCCCCCTTTATTCCCCCTTTTATTCCCCCTTCAGTCCTCCTTTCTTCCCCCTTTATTCCCCCTTTATTCCCCCTTTACTTCCGCTTTATTCCGCCTTACTTCCCCCTTTTTTTCGCCCTTCAGTCCTCCTTTCTTCCCCCTTTATTCCCCCCCTTTTCCCCTTTGATCCCCCTTTGTTCCCCCTTAATCCCCCCTTTATTCCTCCTTTCTTCCCCCTTTATTCCCCCCTTATTCCCCCTTTATTCCCCCTTCAGTCCTCCTTTCTTCCCCCTTTATTGCCCCTTTATTCCCCCTTTATTCCCCCTTTATTCCCATTCCCCCTTTATTCCCGCTGTATTCCCCGTTTATTCCCCCTTTCATCCCCGTTTCTTCCCCCATTCTTCCCCCTTTCTTCCACGTTCAGTCCTCCTTTATTCCCCCTTTCTTCCCCCATTCTTCCCCCTTTCTTCCCTGTTCAGTCCTTCTTTCTTCCCCCTTTCTTCCCCCTTTATTCCCCCTTTATTTCCCCTTTATTCCTCCTTTCTTCCCTCTTTCTTCCCCTTTATTCATCCTGTCTTCCCCCGTTCAGTCCTCCTTTCTTCCCCCTTTATTGCCCCTTCAGTCTTCCTTTCTTCCCTCTTTATTCCCCCTTTCTTCCCCTTTATTCCCCCTTTCTTACCCCTGTATTCCCCCTTTATTCCCCCTTTCCTCCCCCATTCTTCCCCATTCTTCCCCCTTTATTCCCCCTTTATTCCCCCTTTATTCCCCCTTTATTCCCCCTTTCTTCCCCCTTCAGTCCTCCTTTCTTCCCCCTTTATTCCGCCTTTCTTCCCCCCTTTATTCCCCCTTTATTCCCCCTTCATTCCCCCTTTATTCCCTCTTTGTTCCCCCTTTATTCCCCCTTTGTTCCCCCTTTATTCCCCCTTCAGTCCCCCTATCTGCCCCTTTCTTCCCCCTTATTCCGCCTTTCTTCCCCTTTGTTCCCCCTTTATTCCCCCTTTAATCCCCCTTTAATCCCCCTGTATTCCCCCTTTATTCCCCTTTCTTCCCGCTTTATTCCCCCTTTATTCCCCCTTTATTCCCGCTTTATTCCCCCTTTATTCCCCCGTTATTCCCCCTTTCTTCCACCTTTCTTCCCTCTTCAGTCCTCCTTTCTTTCCCTTTCTTCCCCTTCATTCCCCCTTCAGTCCCCTTATTCCCCCTTTATTCCCCCTTCAATCCCCCTTGATTCACCCTTTCTTCCCCCTTTATTCCCCCTTTATTCCCCCTTCAATCCCCCTTTATTCCCCCTTTATTCCCCCTTTATTCCCCATTGCTTCCCGCTTTATTCCCCTTTATTCCCCCGTTATTCCCCCTTCAGTCCTCCTTTCTTCCCCCTTTATTCCGCCTTTCTCCGCCCTTTCTTCCCCCTTTATTCCCCCTTTGTTCCCCCTTTATTCCACATTTATTCCCCCTTTATTCCCCCTTCAGTCCTCCTTTCTTTCCCTCTTTATTCCCCCTTCATTCCCCTTTATTCCCCCTTTCTTCCCCCTTTATTCCGCCTTTATTTCCCCTTTATTCCCCCTTTCCTCCCCCTTTATTCCCCCATTCTTCCCCCTGTCTTCCCCCATTCTTCCCCCTGTCTTGCCCCATTCTTCCCCCTTTCTTCCCCCTTTCTTCCCCCTTTATGCCCCCTTTATTCCCCCTTAATTCCCCCTTTATTCCCCCTTTATTTCACCTTTCTTCCCCCTTTATTCCCCCTTTATTCCCCCTTTATTCCCCTTTCAGTCTTCCTTCCCCGTTTATTCCCCTTTATTCCCCTTTTTATTCCCCCATTCTTCCCCCTTTTTCCCCCTTTATTCCCCCTTCAGTCCTCCTTTCTTCCCCCTTTATTTCCCCCTTCTTCCCCTTTACTCCCCCTTTATTCCCCCTTAATTCCCCCTTTATTCCTCCTTTATCCCCCCTTTATTCCCCCTTTATTCCCCCCTTTATTCCCCCTTCAGTCCTCTTTGTTCCCCCGTTATTCCCGCTTTCTTCCCCCTTTCTTCTTCCTTTATTCCCCCTCTATTCCCCTTTATTCCCCCTTTATTCCCCCTTTATTCCGCCTTTATTCCGCCTTTATTCCCCCTTTATTCCCCCTTCAGTCCTCCTTTCTTCCCCCTTTATTCCCCCTTTATTACCCATTTATTCCCCCTTTATTCCCCCTGTATTCCCCCATTCTTCCCCCTTTTCTTCCCCATTCTTCCCCCTTTCTTCGCCGTTCAGTCCTCCTTTATTCCCCCTTTCTTCCCCAATTCTTCGCCCTTTCTTCCCCGTTCAGTCCTCCTTTCTTCCCCCTGTATTCCCCCTTTGTTCCCCCTTTATTCCCCCTTTATTCCCCCTTTGTTCCCCCTTATATTCCCCCTTTATTCATCCTTTATTCCCGCTTCAGCCCTCCTTTCTTCCCCCTCTCTTCCCCGTTCAGTCCGCCTTTCTCCCCCCTTTATTCCCCCTTCAGTCTTCCTTTCTTCCCCCTTTATTCCCCCTTTATTCCCCCTTTATTACCCCTGTGTTCCCCCTTTATTCGCCCTTTATTCCCCCTTCATTCCCCCTTTCGTCCCTGTTTAGTCCTCCTTTATTCCCCCTTTATTCCCCCTTTATTCCCCCTTTATTCCCGTTTCAGTCCTCCTTTCTTCCCCCTTTATTCCCCCTTTATTCCCCCCTTCTTCCACCTTGAGCCCTCCTTTCTTCCCCCTTTCTTCCACCTTTCTTCCCCCTTTATTCCCCCTTTATTCCCCCTTTATTCCCCCTTTGTTCCCCCTTTATTCCCCCTTTATTCCCCCTTCAGTCCTCCTTGCTTCCCCCTTTATTCCGCCTTTCTTCCCCTTTTAATCCCTCTTTATTCCCCCTTCAGTCCCCCTTTCTCCCCTTTTCAGTCCTCCTTTCTTTCCCCTTTATTCCCCCGTTATTCCCCCTTTATTCCCCCTTTCTCCCCCCTTTCTTCCTCCTTTCTTTCCCCTTTATTCCCCCTTTATTCCCCCTTTATTCCCCCTTTATTCCCCCTGTATTCCCCCTTTATTCCCCCTTCAGTCCTCCCTTCTTCCCCCTTTATTCCGCCTTTCCTCCCCCTTTATTCCCCCTTTATTCCCCCTTTATTCCCCCTTTCTCCCCCCTTTCTTCCTCCTTTATTCCCCCTTTATTCCCCCTTTATTCCCCCTTTATTCCCCCTTTATTCCCCCTGTATTCCCCCTTTATTCCCCCTTCAGTCCTCCCTTCTTCCCCCTTTATTCCGCCTTTCCTCCCCCTTTATTCCCCCTTTATTCCCCCTTTAATCCCCCTTTATTCCACCTTTATTCCCCCTTTCTCGCCCCTTTATTCCCCCTTTATTCCCCCTTTATTCCCCCTTCAGTCCTCCTTTCTTCCCCCGTTATTCCCGCTTTCTTCCCCCTTTATTCCCCCTTTATTCCCCCTCTATTCCCCCTTTATTCCCCCTTTATTCCCCCGTCACCCACTCCGCCCCCGCGGCACAGAAATCCGCAAAGAGCGCGTCCAGGTACTGCGCGGCGACGACGGCGCAGCCCACGAGGAGGCCCACGCCGAAGAAGGCGCCGAGCAAATCGCGGGGCAGGACGCCGCTCCAGCGCAGCACGTGGACGTTCAGGGGCAGGGCGGCGGCCACGACAAAGAGTGCAGCGGTGTACAGGATCACGACGATGAGGAGGATCAGGTAAAAGAGGTCGATGGCGTTCCTTAACAATTGGTAGTACGCCTGCACGGCCCGGGCGTTCTGCCACTTGTCATAGACGAGCGTCGTATACCGAGAGAAATCCCCCGCTTCCACGGTCACGTTCACGGGGTCGGGCAGGCCCTGCAGCCCATCCTCCGCGGTGCTCAGAGCGGCGTGCACCCGCTCGGTCCCGTCGACCACCGCGCCCCAGAGCACACTCCACTGGTCCAGCGCGTCGTAAAAGCCGTGCCGGGCCTCCAGAAACCCGGTCCAGCTTAGCGCCAGGGCCGCCACACACAAGAGGAGGACCAGGGCGGAGCCCACTCTGACGAACAGCCGGTACTTCTTGCTGGCCGCCTGCGGAGCGCAGGGCAGGAGGAGTCGGCGGGTGCATCTCTTCATGCATCTCCTCGACTTCTTGTCGCACGCCGGCGAGGCGCAGCGGCAGCACAGCCACGCCAGCCAGGCCGCGAAGCACAGCAGGAGCAGGGCCAGCACCGCGAACGCGGGGATGCAGACCCTGAGGAGGCTCAGCAGGTACGCCATGAAGTCACAACTGTAGTCCAGCAGCCGGGCCCAGCCATCGGAGGCATCGTCGACGGGCACGCAGTTCCCGAAGACCCGTGCCTGGGCACCACCGACGCAATGGAGGACCAAAAGAACAATGCGGCGAGCGGACATGCATGTCCGATTCAAGAAGGCATCGCTGTGAAAGCAGATGAGATAATGCAGACGCAGGAAGGAAGTCGTTTCGAGGAGCATGGCCCATGGGCTTTCGGGCGTGTGCGACCCCCTCTGGCGCCATCCTGGCTGGACGGCGTGGAAGCAGACGTCCTGTCCCCGGCAGAGCAAGAGGCTGGCCCGGGTGCTGGTTTGGGGGTGTTGGTGTGTAGATGGCGGACACGCACCACAGCACAGTACCGAAGCACACGGACGCGGAGATGGGGATGCCCCGGCGACGGATGCCGTGTCGGCCGGGACAGCGGTGCAGTGCAACATGCGCTGCTGGAGGCCTGGGCTCCCGAGATCAGTCCCGATTTCCCAAAGGATTTCAGGGGCCGGTGCCCCGAAAATCGCTGCTAAAAACACTTCTAATCCCCCCCCGTTGTCTAAGCTACACAAAAATACGGAATTAATACAGTCCCTACCCCTACTGTAGCTTAGACAAGGCCGTAGCTTGCGCGCGACACATACAACTACCGGCACACACGCCACCACCAAGAAAGGGGAAGATAATGCCCAAATGTTCCCAAAATCAGAGCTCTGTGGGTTCAAGTGGGCAAACACTCACAACAAATGTGTCCATGACTCCATGTAGCTGGCGGATTTGTCACCAAACCCATGTCTTATGCGGTTGCACTACATTTCGTACCGAATTAAAAGAGGTACGGAATTAATACGGTTCCTACGCCCACGATAGCTTAGACAAGGCCGTAGGATAGCCAAGGGGGGGAGGGGGGGGCTTTTCCATCGATAGGGAGTGTATGAGCTACAGCCCCTGAGCTTCCCCATGAAAATCTGGAAATGATTCCTGGCAACGCTTGGAAGCAGTGCACAAAGGCAGTACATAGAAGCGGTGCTGAGAAGTTCACTTCCTGGGGGAGATGAAGACGTTGCCATCATCTCCCCAGCAAACAAGAGATGCAACGAATGCTGGAGCGCGTGCAGCAACTGTCCGAGATCCTAGGCCTACGCACAAATTCCAAAAAGACGCAACTATATAGGTGGTCACAGCCGCGCCTAGGTACATGTTGGAAACCCAATGGTGTTATATTAGAACGTCGTTCTAATCAGAACAATTAGAACATTTGTTGGTTAGACCATCTCTTTGTTCTAGCGTGTTAGAATACCGTTAGAACACCCTGTGTCCACTCACCTCAAGTTGTTTTTGTATGCCTTCTCCCATTGATGACCTAACCGCCCACCTCGTTCTGCTAAGCGGTGGAACTAGTTTGCGGGATGATCGCGTTGGGGAGCTGCTGGGGCAGTGGGCCGCGTCGTCCCCGTGGGCCCACCACCAAATTTTGGTGGCGGCAAAGGTCATAAGTCCATCTTTGCACAAGGAGGCGTGTAAGGCTGCCTTGGCACAATATGCCCGGTGCCTTCTCACCCCCCAGGCCATGGTGAAATTGGTGCTCCACATGCGGTCCCCAAAGAATGTCTTTCGGCAGGTCTCCAAGCTGAGCAGCTTGCAGCAGCTCCGGTATCAGTCCATGATTACACAGTTGAACGCGGGTTACTACGTTCGGCCCTTGTGTACCCGCAACGCCTTCGACCTAAAGTGGAAGGGGCTGCTTACCCCCTTGCAGCTGGATCCGCCGACATCCACCAGCCATCTCGCGCTACGGGGGTCGTGTGGCCCCTAGAACCCAGATCCGGTACATGTTCAGTCGGCCTGCGTTGATCCGGCATGTTGACAGGAGTTTCCCCATGACTTTCCTTCTCCAAGGAGATGCGTACACATGTGGCGGGCAGTTCCTGGACCAAGATCACCATCTCCTTGGTGAACATGGGTTGGTTGTGCTGGTCCCCGGCCGGTGTCTGCGTACTGGGGCTGGCCAACTGCGATGACAAGCAGATGCTGACCCTAGTAATCCTTTGGAAACGCCTGTTTGAGGTACGCAACACTGCAACGCAGTGGTGCAATGGTTGTTCTCATCGTGTTCCAACGGAAGCATTCTAATCATGTTGTAGCGATTTTTGCCTCATTTTGTTAGAACGTCATTAGAACGGTTCAGTTAGACCATGATTAGAACAAGTTGCCTTTCGAGGCATCATTGACTAGGGCACAGACCACTGGGGTCCTGAAGGTGATGTTGCGGCTATGCTTCGGCTTAGTGGGGACATGCCCTTCAGCGGGCGCGTGGTAGGGGTATCTCCGGCCCCTCAGGTGGCCTCCCTCTTCAATGAGGGAGTTTGGCGTAGGGACACCGGGGCGTGGAGTGGCTTGGAGGTGCGCCGGACCAAGCATGCTTTTTTGCTGGAGGCAAATCGCTGCAGTGTGCGGGTTGTAGCGCGACCCCGCTCCTTGTGATGCCCCAAAAACGGGTGATCCCGTGCATTTTGCATTGCACCATGGCAATCGGTCGTGTGTAGTACGACTTCAACCCCCGTGCCTAGGAGTCCAACAATGAGTCAGACACCGCCATCCCCCGGGCCAAAAAGAAGAAGCCCCCCCCCCCCCCCCAAGCCCAACCCCCCACCCCAAACCCACCCGCGCCCCCAAGCGGCCTCCCAGTCCCCCAAAGGGGCAAAGACCTCTACGGCGAAATCCTCCGTGGAGGGGAAACTCGGTGGGTGCAGTTGGGGGGGGGGGGGATGAGGAGTAGTGTGTGAGTGAGGGGGCGGTTGTGGCGACGTGGTATGATGGGTTGGGGGAGGGGGAGTGGTACATGGAGGTGGTGGAGTGGGTGAAGAAGGGGAAGGGCAACAAGAGGAAGAGCAAGGCCATGTATGCGGTTGCATCAGCCTTGCTCTTCAAGACTAAGGAGGAGGCGGAGGCCTACCTCCGTTTGCGAGGGTTGGGAAACGGGGAGGACCGGGACAACGGGGACAACGGGGACGACGGGGACAACAGGGATGGGCGTGAGGATGGGGATGGGGACAAAGGTGGGGATGGGGGAGACCCCCCTGCCCCTAGCCCACGGACTCCGAACATGGAGTCAGACAGCGGCGCACTAGGGGCAGGGGCAGAATCAAGGGCAGGGGCAGGGTCAAGGGCAGGGGCAGGGGCAAGGGTGTGGGGTTAGCCTCGGGGCCACCCTTTGGGCCCCCGAGCACCCAGGACTTTCCATGAACAAGTGGCAGCATGTGTGACCCCTTTTTAGTGAAAAAAAAAGTACTATCATTCGGATGAGAACTCAGCAGTCGACCACAGCCCTCGTTGACCCTCAGTCACACAGTCTGTGTAGCCCTCGGGAGCCCACGGCAATACGACACCTCCCAAACCCTCCACGCACCCTCGGCCACACAATCAACAGAACTCTACTCAACTCATGCCACGACAACACCACAGGCAAACAGCTGTTGCACAACCGAATGCGGGTATTGACACTGCGAAGAAGTAGCTCCTCTGAGGCATGGTCCCGAAGTGCATACCCCTTTCTTCAGTGCCGGGGCATCAAGGACGCCCCCTTCGCCAATCCTCCCCCATGGAACTGAAGGCGACCTTCCGTTACTCAGAACTTTGCCCCAAACGTCCCTCCCTCACCCCCGCCGCCTTCTTAGACGCTGCTTGCACTGCCTGTCCTCTGGGGGTATTCATGCATCGCCTCTTCGAGGGCAACGCCTTGCCTCGCCGCTGGACTGCAAGCGGGCCCCCACACCACACCACAGAGCACACAGCCCATTGTATACCCAGGGCATAGACAGGCCATCACTCGAATGCGTTCCCGGAGCATCGACAACGGCCCTCTCCCAACCCTCTCCCACCCTCTCCCAACGGCATGGGAGAGCGGTTCAGGCCTCTGCTGAGGGGGGGGGGGGGGCATGGGGTGAGGAAGGTGCTGCCGGTCAGAGGAAAGTGGTGGTCCTCCACAACACACAACATCGAGTGCGCAGATGGGACCCTCTGGAGCTCCGAGCCTGTCGTGCCCTGCAGTCAAGATCACAGTGGGCCCTGAGGTCAGAGTGAAGTACAGGAATCCCCATGACAACTCCCCCGGGGCCAAGAGGAAGTCGCCCCTGGGGCCAGGGCCAGCGGTGATGGCTCCGTGGCTCGGAACAGGGCGAGCGCCCGGTGGCACACCCGAGGCCAACACCGCGGTGCACGGCAGGGGGCACGGGGCCGGCAAACGCAAGGCGAGTGCGGCGTGGGGGCAATTGCAGGCGGCAGAGCACCCAACGCGGGGGCAGAGGACGGGGGGCGACGGGAGGCGTGCCATGGGGGTGCCCCCCCCCCGAAACGCTGGGCCCTAGTCTTGCCTTTGGGTCAATGCTGGACATCCACAGGGCAGTGGCATCGGGGGTAGAGCCTTGGGGCTGCACATAGTGAACACCAGCACCTGCATTCCCCTTCGGGTGCCAGTACAGATTGAAATTAAAGGCAAAAATGGTGTTTTTTTCGGGTAAGATTCAAGTCGAAGAAGGGGCGGGTGGCACGCGCATTGAAGCCCGGCGAAACTTCGCCCCCCCCGTCGAGGACAGTTGCACTCACAACTGCCATTTGGGCCGACGGAAACACTTTGCAGTGCCATGATTTCAAAGGGTCTGGTCAGACTGGGGTGGGCAGTACGCCTGGGGTCCTGGTTCGGATGTGCAACTCTTGGGACACTTCAAACCGGGCAAAGGTGGGCCGCGGCACCTTCTTGAATGGCATCGCTTCCGTGCTCCACATCGGGGGGTAGGACTGGTTCGCGTGGGGGTGCCACGGTGTGCGGACCTGGGCTACATGCCGCCGGTTCGGGCCCCACGTGGGGGTACAAGATGGCGCGGCACATTCTGCAGGTGGTTGTGTGGTGCAGGTGGTGTCTTTTGCACGGACATGGGCGTTCTTGCCGCACAGGGCGGCTGTCTGAGCCGGGCCATCATCTCCACTCTGCGATGGTTACATGAGGTCAATGTGCACATGTTGCGGGACGGTTGCCTATTGTTCTCGCCACCGAACCCTTTGGGCCTGCACCCACTGCAATGCGCAACCTTTCAGGCAGCACAGCGTTCTTGCATGGCATTGTGTACCGCACCGCACCGCAACGTACCGTACCGCACCGTACCGTAGGATTTGAATCCGGTGTCGGGGTCAGTGACCAGGTGGTTGATTGTGATTGTGGAGGAGAACCGACACACCAGCCGTCTGTCCTGCGGTACCTCACTTTTTTTTCTTGGCTTCCGCTGATCTACACGTTCACCCCCACGAGAGCGGGTCATGGCAAAGCCATGCGCCACGATGATCAGCGGTGCCGGTCTGTCGGGGGGGGGGGGGGGGACAAAACACGAGCAGCTTCCCGGCAGAGGGGACCACAACCCTCGGGGCACACCACCGATGGGCCACGGTGACACGCACCGCCGGCGGCAAACATCCGCAAAGCACTGAAATACCCGGGGTCCCTTACCCAAGGGGCACACCAAAAGGTCTTTCGTGATACGCTGTGCCATGACACAAGTGCGCCATAAAGCCCCCTGCAATGCGACGCAATGCCACCGCCCGCCCACCACTGCGGACCGCTGTTGGCGGTCCCCGTGCACCGGGAGCAGCTTTGGATGAGGGGCGAAGCAGCCGGTGATGGGGGGGGGGGGGGGGGCAGGGATGTATTAGAAGGGGGGAGGGGGTGGCTGGGACCCCCCCTCCTCCCAGGGTCCCCCTATGGTCCCCACCGAAGGCGGGCCGAAAAAATTTGAAGCTTCAATCCTCTTGGCACTGAAGGCGCCGAAGCAAATTTTATTGGCTGTCAGCCTCAAACATTTGGAAGGGGAGGAGGGGGGGGGAGGGGGTAACCCCCCCTCCTCCTGCGGCGTACAGCCGTTCTGATACATCACAGGGCCCAGTCATGCACTTGCCACGTGGCAATCACACGGCAGCGGAGTAAGAGCAGGACAGGGGCAGAGGAAGAGGGGCAGCGGGCGGCACGCAACAGTGCAACGGCCCCTGGGGTCGGCAGCGGAGGCGGGGGGTGTGCGGGGCCGCTCGGGCAAGCCCGACCCCCACCCGCAGTTCACTTGTGATGTCCGCGTGGGAGCGAGGGCACTGTGTGTGACAGGGCGGCCCTTAACGGAAGGCAAAAAGGGGGGATGGACATGGCCCACGTTGGGCCAGTGCCAAAAGGCCTCAGGGGGCGGTCCTTAACCCAAAAACAAAATCTCGTCCCTTAAGGACCGCCCCCGTGTGTGTGCGCCAGGACAGGGGCTGCGACCTGCGGATGAATCTGCAGTCGAAATGCACAGAGCAGTGGTACCATCAGGGCTGTCATTAGGGGGGGAGGGGGTTCGTAACACGAACAGAAAAGGACCTTCGCGGGGACGCTCGTCATGGGCAAGACACAAGGCCACAGAAACAGTATTCAACAATGGTTAGCGGTTGGTGGCGGTTGGCGGTTGGTGGCGGTTGGCGGTTGTTGGCGGTTGGCGGTTGTTGGCGGTTGGCGGTTGGCGGTTGTTGGCGGTTGGTGGCGGTTGGCGGTTGTTGGCGGTTGGCGGTTGGTGGCGGTTGGCGGTTGTTGACGGTTGGCGGTTGGTGGCGGTTGGCGGTTGGCAGTTGGTGGCGGTTGGCGGTTGGCGGCGGTTGGCGGCGGTTGGCGGTTGGTGGTCCGTGGGGGCTAAGGGCTGTCCTTAACAAAAAAAAATGGGGGTTCTTAAGAACAGCACTGGGTATGATGACGGTGCACTACCGCAGCCCATGGCTGTCACAATGCCACAACACTGCCCTCCAACTGTCCTCCAAATGCTCATCGGAAGACACACAACCGACACAATCGCCAAACACCACAAGTCCGCCCGTCACCAACGCCGCATCAGCACCCAAACCCACCGCACATCTCCAGACACCCCCAAGACCCGCCGGGGCAAGCGCCGCGACCGTCCTTCCGGGCACCAGGCGCCCCCCGGCCCCCGCCGCGTCGCTCCACGAGCCCTAATCCGCATCGGGCGCCCGGCGGCGGTCGTTCTTCGCGTGTGAACGGCATCGGGCGGCCACCGGGTGGCGCGCCCGGCCCCAGTGCAGCCCCCGCCGCCGCCCCCGATCACCGGCATTCCCGGTACAGTCCCTGACCCGCACGCGGCTGCCGCTCCACAGAGGCCGGGCACTCGCAGCACCACCGCTGCGACACGCGCCCGGGGGGGGGGGGGGGGGCAGAGGGCTAGGACACGCCCGTCGCTGCCGGCAGCCGTGCAATGGTCTTCCCGGTGGACAAGTCGGAGGAAATCTGGCAGCCGGCGGGCACAGGCTGCCCCCGCCCATGAACATCCGTCAGCACCTCCTGCCAGTCACGCGTCGGCTGGAAGTCTGCACAGGCAGCGGGGGGATGGGGGGGGGGGGGGTAAGTGCAGGGCCGCGTCTCGGATGAGAGTGGGTCTGGATGGGCGCCCCCCGTGGCAGCATCTCCGCGGGGGCGGGAATCGAACCGGGGACCTTTGATGTGGGGGGCCGAAGGGAACGGCAGGACCCCCTTTCAGCAGCTCAGAGGTGGGGGGGGGGGGGGGTCGGCATGAGGCCTGTGTGGATTGCCGTCCGAGGCCGTGGCGTTGGGGGCGCACAACGCGGCGCTCCCACTGTGGGACACCCGGACCCAAGTCGCGTCATGCGGCCGGCCGGGTGCGCGCCCGGCCGGCCGAGCACCCCCGGCGCCGCGAACTCTGGGGACGGTGCTCCCGGTGCGTCGCGTGCGATCACCGGAGCGGCGGATCGCTCCGTGAGGGTGCGGTCCCTGGGCTGCGCCCCGGTACAGTGGGGCATGTCGCCTCAAGACGATGCAGGGGGGGGGGGGGCGGCCGGGCGGGGCACTGTGGAGGGGGGCCCATGGGGGCCTGGCAGAGTTTTCCTTATGGGGGGGGGGGGTCCGAGGGGGGTGGGTGGGTGGGGCTGTGGGAGGGGCACCCCCCCCCCCCCGCAGGAGACCCTGAGTTGTTAGAGGCGCCGAAGAGATTTTTTGGCCTAAACTGACTTGCGCCGAAGGCGCCAGAGAAAAAGTTTGATTGGCCGAAGACCCGGAGAAAAATTGGCCCAATCACTTAAGAGGGGGGGGGGGTCCGAGGGGGGGGGGGGTGTCAGACCCCCCCTCCCCCGGGGAGATGCTGAGTTGTTAAGCAAAACCCCAGGAGAAGCACAACTCTGGGGCCCGGGCGCATACCCTGAGAGCCGTCCGGGCCTGGCCCTGCGCAGTGCACCACCGCGCCTCGGCAGAGGGCAGTGCGTGTGGCGCGTGTCCAGGACCTCCACCTCCTCCTCCCCCTTCGCTTGCCTCCCCCCGTCTGGCGCCCGTGGTCTACCGGTCTTGCCGGTCCTTCCGCTCCCTTCCTTTCCCTTGGTGCGGTGTGCCAGAGGGGGGCATGGGTTTGAAAAGGGAGACCTGTCCGGCCAGCCCAGAAGGGCATCCACCCAGGCACCACCCGCTGCCGTGTGGTGTGTTGCACAGGGGAGGGGGGGGGGCAGGGGATGCATCAGGAGGGAAGAGGCCTCAGAGGCGGTCCCAGAGGCGGTTTGGCAGGCGGTTGGAGGGGGTTGCCGAAGCGGTTGGGGGCGGTTACAATCGGTTACAAATGCCGTTGAGGCCGGCACTTGCAGTCAGGGTCCAACGAGGGGGAGGGGTCGGAGGAGCCCCTTGTTCAAGCCCCCCCCCCGCTGCAGAAACCAGCGTGCATCCGTCGCCCTCCAGGCCAGAGGGGTCGTGCGAGGGCTGCTCCCTGGCGCCCTTCCCAGGGAGAGCGTGTCGGCAACTTTCCCGCCGGCACGTGTTGGGCGCCCCAGAAACCAGGAACCTCCAAAGTTGGGGGGGGGGGGGGTCTTCTGTCAGGCCATTATGGGGGCAGACGGTCCACATGGGACCGACTTGGGGACATAAAAACCAATAAAAAAGGAAATGGCATTTTTGGAATCAGCGCGTCGAGGGGGGGGTCAGAGAAGTGGTCGAGGGGGGGGTCAGAGAAGTGGTCGAGGGGGGGGTCAGAGAAGTGGTCGAGGGGGGGGTCAGAGAAGTGGTCGTTTGCGATGAAAAAAAAAATTGTCAAATATTTTTGCCGAACAACAGCCAAAGCCAAGGCCCCTGACAGAGGAGCCCCCTTTCCGTCCCCTTCCCCCCCCCCGCGGGGGTCCTGGGTGCTCATACGACCCCTCCCCCCCCCTTTGGGGCAATTCCCCACCCGCCCAGTGCCACACCCCCATTCAGGGGGGGGGGGGGGCAGAGTGCCGCACACGCCCCTTCGAGAGCACTGTGACCCGCCAGTCTGCCGGTCGTGCCGTTCCGGACGGAGCTCCGTGACCGGCACGCCCCACCGCCATCGGACGCGTGAACGAGAGGCAGCCCCCCCCCGTGGGCCCATGGGCACACCCCCCGTATGGTGACGTGTGAGCTGTCACGTGTGTGGTGTTGGTTGAGGCGAAGTCAGCACAACAGGCAGCACATGCAGTACACAAGAAGGAAGAAAAGCTTGTCAAGAGCCGAGGAAACGGCCCTGGGCGCCTTTCGCAAAAGGTCTGTGAGAGTAGTTCGGAATGAGGACCTTTTGCGGGAGAAGGGAGGCAACATCAATGTCAAGGTCAAGCTGCAGCTAACATACACGCAGGCCATACAACATAGTACAGACTCAGCTTGGAGGCACCCCCCCCCCCCCGCCGCCGCCCACTGCGGAAGGGGCACACAGCCCGTGTGACGGCGTCAGGGACTGCGCCTGCCCCCCACGCCTGCGGGGGCCAAGGCGTCGTCGCACTGCAGCCCCCCCCCCCCCCACCAAGGCCCCTGCCCCGCCGTCCTCTGCGTGCCACCCCTCGGGGGGGGGGGGGGCACACACATACCGTGACGCACGGTGATGCGCTGCGAGGCGGCGGTGTGGTCAACGGAGGCGTGCACCGTGCAGCACTGCACCCGGAAGACGTACGTGGCGCCGGGGATCAGGCCCGGGACGAGAGCGCTCTGTGGGTGTGCGTTGGGGGGGCACAGGGAAAGGGGGTGCAGGGGGGTGGGGGGGGGGCAAAGGGGGAGATGAGGTCCTTGAGGGGCAGGTACGGGGGGGAGGGGGGGGGCCAACAGGGGCCACAGAAGTGTGTGCCCGGCGAGACACGCGACGAATGGTCCGTTTTCACAGGGAGCGAACTTGGGTGCGTTCGGCTTCGAAATGGAGGATAAAGGGAGATTTGAACTTAGGGGTCACGCCGGGGGTGTTCCCCGCGATATACACCCAAACAGTGCCAGCCCATGAAAAATGAGCGGAAATGATGCGGTGCGCAGGGCTGCGCCGGCGTCGGAGGGAGGGCGCTGACAGTGGGATGGGGTCCGGCACGGGCCATGCCCCCGTCTGCGACGTCCCGGACACGCTCGTCCCCATCCGCAGCCCCGGCGGACGGGCGACCCCCGCGCGGCACGGGGCACCGGTACCCCCCACACAACGCCACACAGCCACGCCGCAACAACGCGCCACACGGCCCCCCCACGACACGACCACCAACCCCCCCCCACAATGCCCATGCCCCAGCCCCGCACCATGCGTCATGCGATGGAGGGGGGGGGGCGGCACACACCAGCGTGTGACGGGAGGCGCACTCGATGGCCTTGGGCACGGCGGCCATCTCCCACTGCGGGACGCGGTCGGCGGAGGGGTGATCCAGCGGGTACAGCGTCTTCAGGTACACCTGGGGTGCATTTGGAACGGGCGCGGCGCCGTCTGTGGGGCTGTTGCTCGGTCAGGCCGCCTAAAGACCGTAGGCTGAGCCCCTCCCCTCCCCCCCCAGGGAAGTAATTGAAGGGGGGATGGGCCCCAAAAGTGTGCATACCAAAAATGGCCCACCCGGATTTTTCCACCGGTAAAATTCATCTTTTCCCGCGATTGGTCACTTTGGTCTGGAGGGGGGGGGTCCAAAGGGGGGGGGACTCCCCCCTCCTCCTACGGTGTACGGCCGTTCTGTTGCTCCTGCCACTGTCTGACATTCCGTCGGGTTGTGGTTTCTTTACGGGGCCCTGGACAGTCACCCGGTCGGCCCTCCGCGTGCTGCGTCAGGGTCGCTGACTTCTGACGGCCGCGGCGGCCGGTGTTCCTTGTGGTGTCGTTTCCGTGTTAGCGGAGCCCGGTAGTTGGCGCACCGGGGGTTGTGCCGGTTGTTGCGGGGGTCGTTTCACGGTCTGTTCTGCCCACCCCCCTCCGCGTCCAGGTCGCCCACCACCTGCCTCACCGCGTTCCCTTGTGCGCGAGGCCCGATCGCCCCACCCCCTCCACGTGTTGTCCCGGTCGTCCACCACCCGCCCGCCCGCGCTGCCGTGTGCGTGGAGCCCAATTACTCCGCCCCTGCGCGTGGCGCCCGTGGGCATTGCGTGCACCTGCGTGGGTTCCACGGGTGGTGTGCGCACTTCCGCGGGTGGCGTGTGCACATGCGCGGTGGCCCGGGTGGTGAGCGCCGCAGGGGGGCCACCCGCTGTCCTTGGCTCCCCCTCCCCCCCCTCAGCTTTGTCCTGGGGTCCGCCCCCATCCTCCACAATCCTAAGCACCTGTGGGCCTCAGGGCGCGGCCTCCCCTGCGCGCACCATCGCCATCACCCGAGTCCTGCCACCCCCCCCATCCCCCCCACCCGCCCTGGACCCGCCTGTTGGGGCTTTGTGCTCCCGAGGCCCCCCACGCCCTCGGGGGGCGTTGGCACGGTCCGCCACAGGGCCACGGGCCTTGAGGGGCAGACGGTGGGTGAACTGCAGGAGGCGGCACCCACAACGCCGCCCCTCTGAACCGCCTCCATCGGTCTGCAGAACAAGAGATATGCCACCCACACAGGGCGGGGCCGCAATTGGTCAGGGGTGGACCCGCCGCTGTCGCTCCAGCCGCGCCTGCCCCACGGCCTTCATCGCCAACTCAGTTCCATTTCGTGTTCATGTCTTCGACACTTCTCCGCATTGCGCTGCCCTCACCTCCGTGACTCGGGCTGGGGTGGGATGGGGGGGGGGGGGTTGGGAATGTGCAGAGTGTGGATGGGCGACATGTGGTGCGGAGAAGATTCGGCACCACTTCACCGCTGCACAATGCGGTACAGTCCCGGGGGGGGTGGGGGGCTCAAAGGTCAGGTGTGGACCCGCCGCTGTCGCTCCAGCCACGCCTGCCCCACGGCCTTCATTGCTCTCTCAGTTCATCGCATGTTCTGTTGGCCAATGGCCTTGTTCGTGTTCCGTACAGGTCCCAAATCCAACTTCTGTCACCCCTCCTCCTACTCCCTATCCACGTGCTTGCGATGAAATGAACCAACAACACCCCCCCCCCAGTCAGCTGAGACATCCGTCCATGTTCCAGAAATACAGAAAGGACTACAATGACCTGTGTTAATCCAGTTCAGAAGACACTTCAGAGCAGTCCAGGTGACTGAAGCGACCTGTGGATGACACATCCCCCACCCCGCGCCTCATCTCCCCCGCCCTATCCCGTGCCTGCAGTTTGATGAACCAACACCGTGCCCCCCCCCCCCCCCCCTCTGTCAGCACACCCACTGATTCATGTGCCTGTGCCTCAGCCCCTACCTCCGTGGCTGGGGTCAGGGCTGTGGGCTCCAGGGGTCCGGGCTTCACCGCCTGGTCACACGCTTCACTGGAGACTGAGTCTGCGTCGTGGCGTCTATTCTGTGTTCCATGTGTGGGGCGGGGCCAGGGGGGGGCGGGGGGTGCTGGACCCAGCCCCCACTTGTCTGAACGCCCCAGCGCCGTAGGGCAGGCGACCCACCGGGAGCCCTCGGCAGCGCCAGTGATCCCGGGCTGACCACGTTGCGGCGGACGTCCCTGAGGCCTGGCAGCACGCGGCACCGATGAGGGGCGGTGCTTTTTTGTAATGGAAGCGGACACCCCCAGTGGAGCATCGGGGGTGCCTGTGCCAAAGGGGGCGCTTGGGTCATGGGGGGTCTGAAGGCGGGGGGGGGGGGGGGGAGGTTTGGCTGGGACCCCCCCCCTCCGAGGGTCCCCCTATGGTCCCCACCGAAGGGGAGGGAGGGGGGGGGGGGGAGGTTTGGCTGGGACCCCCCCCCCTCCGAGGGTCCCCCTATGGTCCCCACCGAAGGGGAGGGGGGGGGGGAGGTTTGGCTGGGACCCCCCCCCCTCCGAGGGTCCCCCTATGGTCCCCACCGAAGGGGAGGGGGGGGGGGGAGGTTTGGCTGGGACCCCCCCCCTCCGAGGGTCCCCCTATGGTCCCCACCGAAGGGGAGGGGGGGGGGGAGGTTTGGCTGGGACCCCCCCCCTCCGAGGGTCCCCCTATGGTCCCCACCGAAGGGGAGGGGGGGGGGGGAGGTTTGGCTGGGACCCCCCCCCTCCGAGGGTCCCCCTATGGTCCCCACCGAAGGGGAGGGGGGGGGGGGAGGTTTGGCTGGGACCCCCCCTCCTCCGAGGGTCCCCCTATGGTCCCCACCGAAGGGGAGGGGGGGGGGGGAGGTTTGGCTGGGACCCCCCCCCTCCGAGGGTCCCCCTATGGTCCCCACCGAAGGGGAGGGGGGGGGGGGGAGGTTTGGCTGGGACCCCCCCCCTCCGAGGGTCCCCCTATGGTCCCCACCGAAGGGGAGGGAGGGGGGGGGGGAGGTTTGGCTGGGACCCCCCCTCCTCCCAGGGTCCCCCTATGGTCCCCACCGAAGGGGAGGGAGGGGGGGGGGAGGTTTGGCTGGGACCCCCCCCCTCCGAGGGTCCCCCTATGGTCCCCGCCGAAGGGGAGGGGGGGGGGGGGGAGGTTTGGCTGGGACCCCCCCTCCTCCCAGGGTCCCCCTATGGTCCCCACCGAAGGGGAGGGGGGGGGGGGAGGTTTGGCTGGGACCCCCCCCCCTCCCAGGGTCCCCCTATGGTCCCCACCGAAGGGGAGGGGGGGGGGGGGGAGGTTTGGCTGGGACCCCCCCCCTCCCAGGGTCCCCCTGTGGTCCCCACCGAAGGGGAGGGGGGGGGGGGAGGTTTGGCTGGGACCCCCCCCCCTCCTCCCAGGGTCCCCCTATGGTCCCCACCGAAGGGGAGGGGGGGGGGGAGGTTTGGCTGGGACCCCCCCCCCCTCCGAGGGTCCCCCTATGGTCCCCACCGAAGGGGAGGGGGGGGGGGGAGGTTTGGCTGGGACCCCCCCCCCTCCTCCCAGGGTCCCCCTATGGTCCCCACCGAAGGGGAGGGGGGGGGGAGGTTTGGCTGGGACCCCCCCCCCTCCCAGGGTCCCCCTATGGTCCCCACCGAAGGGGAGGGGGGGGGGGGGGGAGGTTTGGCTGGGACCCCCCCCCTCCTCCCAGGGTCCCCCTATGGTCCCCACCGAAGGGGAGGGGGGGGGGAGGTTTGGCTGGGACCCCCCCCCCCTCCCAGGGTCCCCCTATGGTCCCCACCGAAGGGGAGGGGGGGGGGGGGGGGGGAGGTTTGGCTGGGACCCCCCCCCTCCTCCCAGGGTCCCCCTATGGTCCCCACCGAAGGGGAGGGGGGGGGGGAGGTTTGGCTGGGACCCCCCCCCTCCCAGGGTCCCCCTATGGTCCCCACCGAAGGGGAGGGGGGGGGGGGAGGTTTGGCTGGGACCCCCCCCCCTCCGAGGGTCCCCCTATGGTCCCCACCGAAGGGGAGGGGGGGGGGGGGGTTTGGCTGGGACCCCCCCCCCTCCTCCCAGGGTCCCCCTATGGTCCCCACCGAAGGGGAGGGGGGGGGGGAGGTTTGGCTGGGACCCCCCCCCTCCCAGGGTCCCCCTATGGTCCCCACCGAAGGGGAGGGGGGGGGGGGGGGAGGTTTGGCTGGGACCCCCCCCCTCCTCCCAGGGTCCCCCTATGGTCCCCACCGAAGGGGAGGGGGGGGGGGGAGGTTTGGCTGGGACCCCCCCCCCTCCTCCCAGGGTCCCCCTATGGTCCCCACCGAAGACAGGCCACAAATTTTCAAGCGTAAATCCTCTTGGCACCAAAGGCGCCGAAGCAATTTTTTTAGCTGTCAGCCTCAAACATTTGGAAGGGGAGGAGGCGGGGGTCTGGGGGGGGGGGGGGGGTGAACCCGCTCCTCCTACGGTGTACGGCCGTTCGAGAACATCACTGGCCATGGGGGTCTGGATGGGCTTGACTTGGGGGACGTGGAGCCCCCAAAAGCGAACTCGTGTGTTCCGCTTCTGCCGCCACAGCCCAGCGCCCGGTCCCGGACCATGCGCCTGCAAAAGGCACCGCCGGTCACAAGAGGAAGAGGAGGAGGGGGAGGAGGAGGAGGGGGGCCTGTACATGGCCCAGGGTTTGCCTTACCCACAAAGGGGGAGGGGGGGGGGTGACTTGGGACCCCCACCCGCCGGAGGACTTTCAAAAATGTTCCTCTCAAGAAAACCGGAATTTGGAATAAGGCCCCAACCACACCCACCCCCAGGGCCTCGGACCCCCCCCCAGCCCCCCCCCCCCCCGGCCCATGCCCCACGTGCCCCACGGCACGGGCAACAGCCCCGTCTCCGGGACGGCCGACCCCCGGAGTAGTCAAACAGGACAAGTCATCCGGGGGCTCCGTTGACACAACCAAAACACGTTCGGACCCACAGAGGGTCAGAATGAGCAGTTGCGAGAGGCCAAGAGGCGCCGCCAAAGGCAACCAATCGGATACCGAGGCCTTGTGCCAACCCCCCCCCCTCCCCCCGTGGGGGCAGGACGCGCCCTAAGACAACCCCTGACATGGCCCCCATGTCTGGAGATGAACAATTGTTGGGGCAAGTGCAAGTCCCGGGTGTAGAATGACGGTGAAGGGACCACTCCAATGGTCCTCACGCCGGTCCCCAAGGCAGTGGACGAGGTCTGCAGTCCTGCCCAAAGCACGCGGTTGCCTTTGGCGCCCTTGGACAGTAGCCTCCCCAGCACCGCCAGCGCGCAGGGGGTGGGGGGGGCATGGGATGCACCCCCCTCCAGGGCCCCCAGCCTATGCCCAGCCACTGTCTCCCTGACGCCAAGCGCCAGCTTCAATGGCATTTGTAACCGACAGTAACCGCCCCCAACCGCTTCGGCAACCTCCTCCAACCGCCTGCCTAACCGCTTCTGGGGCCGCCTCGGAGGTCCCTTCCCTTCTACCACATCCCTGCCACTCTGGTGTCTGGACCTGCCCCCGCTGCTCCTGGGCACCACCCCATGTAACCCCCCCCCCCCGCCCTGAGATGGTCCCGCACACATGATGTTGATGCGCAACATCGTCCGATGCTCCGTACCATTGTGCACCCCCCCCCCCCAACCACGGGCCTTCCCCCAATAGCACGCCAGCCCCCCTAAACTGCGCCGGCGCAAAACATCGCCATCTTCTTGAAACAACAAAAAAAGGTGCCCCAGCAAACCCCCCCCCACCCACCCACCCAACCCCTGCGGTGTGGATGCGGCAGTGCGGACGCAAGGCCCCTGCCCCTGGCCCAGCCATGGGCGCAATGAGGGAACGCCCTCCATGTGGGGGGTCCAGGGAGCTGACGGGGAC
The DNA here is from genome assembly GCA_964036045.1 of Eutreptiella sp. 'Long Island Sound 2002'. Classification (NCBI taxonomy): domain Eukaryota; phylum Euglenozoa; class Euglenophyceae; order Eutreptiales; family Eutreptiaceae; genus Eutreptiella; species Eutreptiella sp. 'Long Island Sound 2002'. The sequence goes on along the minus strand of OZ038381.1, from coordinate 25,095,347 downwards.
GGCGGGCAGAGGCATGGCATGACTGTGTCACGATGGATGGCCACACAAGACACACACGCGCAGGTGGCGCGAGGGAGCCCTGATGGGCACCCCGCAGCCTTGTTGCCTTGCGCCTGCCCGGGCCGGGCTTGGCTGTGTTTGTTGAGGAGGGGCGCCTCACACATGATGCAGGGCCTCCAACCGGCCTTTGCTTCGTGGGGGAGGGGGCTGGGGGGTGACCCCCCTGCCCCGGTGAGGGGATCTCAGTAGGATCCAGCCCCCCATGCCAGTCCACTCAGTAGGAAGGAGCCCCGCCCTACGGGCAACTGAGCAGGACCCAGCACCATCCGCGGGGCGCCTTAGGGGGACGCCCTGACCCCCTGTGTGACACACAGTCCATCGGTGATCTCTTTACGGGGCCCTGGACAGTCCCCCGTTCAACCTTCACCGCATGACGCGGTGCCGATCCTCTCCTGAAGGTCCGCCACGCCGCCGTCCTGACCCCCCCCCCATTTCTGTGTCTCCATCGGCGGCGGGTTGCGGTGGTCAAGGCATGACGGATCCGTATGGCATTCACCTTCGCTCAGTCCCCCCCCGACCGCTGGTGTGGCACCCGCGCTGCAGGCCCCCCCGGGTGGCGGTTGCGGCGATCCCCCCCCCCCCCCCCGCCGCCGGTTCACTGGAGCGGAATCTGGCACTCATCCCCGGGGGGGGGGGCGGCCAGCCCCATCAGGAGGACCCGGGCAGGTCAACTCCACTGATCACAGCGGTGCCCGCCTCCCGGCCGGCCACGGGCGCGGACCATCCCCAACATCGCCGCCGCCGTTTGCGCGAGTGCCAGTGCCCCCCCAAAAGCAAAGGCCTGCCAGCGAGACTGGCCTGAAGCAGCCTCTCGTATAGAGGCAAGGCCCCGAAATCCCACTCTCGCCGGTGAGACTACCCTCAAACAGCCTCTCATATGTAGGCAAGGCCCCGAAATCGCCTCCAAACTCGTGTGCAGAGCCCACATCCCCCCCCCCCACCACCATCAGAAAGTGCACAAACCCTCGCAGTCGACGGGCAACGGCCGCGCCACGGGCACCTGGTACTGCACGTCCGAATACTCGGGCACGTTCACCGCCGCCGGCCACGTCAACTCGGCGCTGCGGTCCGTCACGCACGTCACGACGGGGGTGACGTCGTCCGCAAACTGCAACACGTCGGCGGGCGCACGCGGACGGGCGTGCCAGGGCCCGTGGGGCGCGCGCGCACCAACACCGCACGTGGGGCCTCAAACTTGGCCCCGTCCTGCGGGCCCCGCCCCGTACGACGGCAACACCAACGCTCGCCCCCCCCCCCCCATTCCAAACAGACACCCAAACACGCCGCTTCGACACAGCCGCCCCGCCGCAGCGCGTCCGCGGACCCGGAGAGGCCCGGGGGCGGACGTGCCGTTCCTGTGGGGGATGTGCATGGGGCTGAGGGGCGGAGAGCGTGTGATGGGCCTCGTGGTGGCGATGGGGGGGGGGGGATCGTTTTGCTTAAGGGGGGGAGGGGTCTGGAACCCAAAAGTCCAAAGGTTTGTGTACCAAAAACAGCCCAAATCAGTATTTCCTTTCGTAAAATTTCATTTTTTCCAACAATTAAATCCGGGCCGGGGGGGGGGGGGGTGTTAGCCCCCCCCAGCCCCCCCCCCGCAGGAGCTGCTGAGTTGTTAAGCAAAACTCTGGGGGGGGGGGGGAAGGGGGGGGGGCGTCCTAACGAGCGGCATGCACTGTGTGTGTGATACGCGGTGGGTGTGGGGGGGGCTGCTGTCTACCGCGGCCGTACTGAGAGCACGCCCACCCTCCGTGGGGCTGATCTGAGGCGGTTGCGGAGGGCTTTGTTCGTTTTGGGGGTTGAGGTGGGGCGTTTTGGGGTGGGCAGGACATGGGGGCCACTTCTCCCTTCGGGCGGTGTTGTGGGGGGGGGGGGGGTGCCCTGGCGCAGGTCCGGAGGCCCCCCGAGCCATCCCCCATGGACGTCAGGCCTTTCGTCATGCGCCTGAAGGGGCCGGGGGCGGGGCGGGGTATGGGAACGGGACAGGGAGCACCCCCAGATCGACGGGACGACGGTGTGGGAGGGGGGGGGGGGGCATCATCTATTCGACCGTTGAACTGACGGACGGTCAAAGCAGTGGCATGGGGGTTCCGAGCCTCATCATGAGCGCCCCCCCCCCAGAGCGTGTGGACGGGCGCACAGGCGTACCGTGAGTAAACACCCACTTCTCTGACAGCCCGGCCACTGAGGCGCCGACCGGCACCGCACCAGATCGCCGGTCAGGGCTTTTTGTCGGGGGGGGGGGGGGGGGTGACCGGCTTCAAAAACAGACAAATGCAAACCAGAGGTAGTGCACTCCACAGTCAAGCATAAGTGCATCTTTATTCTCTGTGCCAAACCCGGTTGAACCTCAAGACACACACTGTGTGTGAAACAGAAAACAGAACATCATGTCTGACTACAGTCAGTCAGACAATCACAGTTCAGTAGCTGTCAGTCAGACATCAGCAATCAGTGTCGGATAAAGACACCATTGCGTTACCATTTTTGTCGGGGGGGGGGGTGGGAGTCCCCCCTCCGGTGGTGCCGTGTTGTTAAAAGGAGGCCTGAAGGGGGGGCGGACGCCCCGCCCAGGGCTGAGGGATGCAGATGCGGAATGCTCCCCCTGTACGCTGCAAGGCACAAGGCCGCACAGCAGCAACAGACAGAACAAGCAGCTCGGCAGCGACAGTGCCAGGGGCGTCCTTCCGCTGTGACAACAGACGCACCCCGTGCCCCAGTTCAATGGGGGCCTGCTGGGCACATCATTGAACACTCTCATCCGTCCTCCCCTCCGGCCCCCCCAGCCCAGGGCCAACGGCGAGGGGCCGGTGCCCTCCGCCGTGCGGACCCGACACGGGGCAGTGGGACAGGGACAGTCCCGGGGGCTGCCTTGGCACAACGTCCCGAGGGAAAGGGGGAGGGGGTGTGTGGGGGGGGGGGCACGAGGGGGTGAGAGGCCGATGGGCACCACCGCCGATGGAGGGGGGGGGTCCAGGGGAAGGGCAGGAGGTGGCGATCGGCCAATAGGCGCCGCCCGCCGCAGACGAGGACAACACACCAAAGGCGACACGCCAGCCCTCCCCCCCCCCCCCCGGGGGCGCGCACACACCGGGGGCCACGCGGCACGTGACCCCGGCCCCCATGCGCCCAGCGGCACCGGCGGCGGCACGGCCCGCAACACGACGTGGGCAGTACGGCGGCCGGGTCCCTCCCACGAGGCGGCGCTCGAGGAGGGCGCTGGGGTCCGGTGCAGAGGGCGGCAGGGCTGCCCCCCCCCCCCCCCCCGACTCAGAGGATGGAGCCCCACCACCGCTACCCCCCCCAAGTGGGTGGTCTAAGGGGCCTAGACCAGTGGCCCTGGATCACGTTGAGGCGTGCCACTCCAATGGGCTGAGGGGCATGCCACACCCCCTGGGCCCGGGCTGAGGGGGGGGACCCGAAAGTGGGGGTACCAACAATCGCCGAAGGAAAGGTGTCCTTCAGTGAACTTCATTGTTTGCCACTCTAAAACTGTTGGTGAGGGGGGGGGGTCCAGAAGGGGGGGTGACCTCATTGGAGGGGGGGGGGGGGGGGGGCTGAGCGCAGGTGTTGGGGGGGGGGGTTTGGGTAGACGTGCCCTGTTCAACACCGCCCCCAAGAGCCACTGCATTGCACCCGCTCAAAGGCCCATCACTTCAAAGAGGAGGGGGATGGGGGGGGGGGGGGGCGACGCCAAAGTGGTGTGAGAAATGAAATGCGCTGCCAGAGCAGGACCCAGAGGGCGGCGGGGGGGGGTGACCCCTAATGAGTTGAGTGGATGGTAATGATAGACAAGCAGAAACACGGTGCTGCAAGAAGTGCAAACCACAGGCACTGCACTCCGCCGTAAGGCATCGGTGCATCTTTGTTCTCTGTGCCAAACCCAGTTGACCCTCAGGACATGACCACGTCTAGTCAGACAATCACCAACAGTCAGGCTGCCAGAAGAGGGGGGGGGGGGGGCGTGTCCACGTCAACACATTCCCCGTCCGGCCCGCACACGCTCCCGCGCTGCGGACAGCCCCGACCGACCGCCCGCCCGCCCCCTCCGCCGGAGGTCGGGGACGGCACCTTCGGGGCAGAGGGCACGGCGCTGCCATTGTTCAGAAGGTACGGACGGAGGGCGTCGATGCTGCGGCCCTGCGAAGGGGACAGGGCGGCGTGGGGGACGGGGGCTGCCAGGGCCTGTGCCGGGGCAGCGAGGGCAGGGCGTGGGGGTGTAGTGCAAGACCGTGTCTGGGGGGGGGGGGCGTGGCCTGCAGCGCGTCCCCACTGCCACGATGACCGCGCCCCCCCACACACACACACAAAGCGAGGGCCGTACACACACACGCCCCCCCCCCCACCGTGTCTCTGTAGGCCGTCTGCACACGCGCGTGGGCGTTGTGTGTACTGAAGTCGTGGCGACACAACGCAGGCCCTGGCGCAGGGGTCAACGCCGTTGCTGCCCCGGCGTTTTGGTGCGGGGCCCCTTCCTGAACATTGTGCCTGCGCCGCTACGACGTGCGCACAGCGTTCGACAGATGAGACACAGCGCAAACGTGTGCGTGCAGCGTGTCCACATGCGGGTCTATGTGTGTGCGGACACGCCGACCCCCTGTACAGAGATGCGGTGGGCACATTGGGGGGTACTTGGCTGCGTCGCTGTAATAGCGATGGGGTGAGTTGTGGGGGACAGGCCTTTGCTTAGTGATACTGGGGGGGGGGGGGGGGTCAAATTGGCCCCCCGGGATTTTGGCTGACCCACCCACCCACCCACCCACCTACCCACCCACCCACCCACATCAGAAAATTTTTCCTCAGGAAAAAAATGAAACTTTATCAAAGAGGCCCGAACTTGGAGGTCGATTTTAGGTACACAAACTTTTGTTTGGCCTCTGACCCCCCCCCCCCCCCCCGGTATACTATCAACCAGCCACAAAGCAAAGGCCTGGTGGGGGTACTGGGCCTCGCTACCGGGCCTCGTCGGTGTAACAGCGACGACGCGTACACGTGCGCATATCTGCACAACCCCCCCCCCCCTTGCCCTCCCCGGACCTCCGCACGGGCGGCGGACCCCCGCCATCCCGCGGCTCCACACGGGGAGCGGCAGGGGACACCGCCCGCGTGCGGACATGGCCACGCCCCCCCCCCCCCGCGAAGGAGGGACGGGCCCTCAGCGCCCCGTAGAACACGCCCTCCACGCAGCATCCCTATGCCACTCGCGTCCCCGAGATCCCTCCACAACCCCCGCCGGTCCCCCCCCCCCCTGGCGGGCGCATGCCTCAGCGGTGTACACTGCCCCCCACGCCCCGTCCCGCGGCGTCAGGGTCCTGGCGGTGCACGCCCCACCTCCGCTCTGGAGGGGGTGCGCTCGGGCACGGGGGCGCCGAGGGCGGCAGCAGGCGGTTTGGAATCAAACACAATCACACCAGGGCCAGGAGGCAGAGGCAAGCTGGAACCCCCCCCCACCACCACCAGCGTGTTGAAAAGGCGCCCCATGGGTGAACAGGCAGCTATGCCACATACATACGTCTGTTTGGGGGGTGTCCTTCTTGTTTAAGGATGGGCAAGGCACAAGACCATAGAAACAGCATTGAACAGTGGTGGGCTGTTGGCGTCGGTTGACGGTTCGCGATTGGTGGTCCTTGGGGCCTGTCCTTAACAAAAAGAAATTGGGCTTCTGAAGGTGGCATTGCCATAACCCATTCCAAGTCTACTTACAAAAACCATTGACATTGTGATCCTCTGCCCATGGGAGCTCCCATTTTGTAAAATCTTGTTCAGGCGTTGTTGATGTGTTTCTGAATTGGATCACGCCTTTTCAGGTTCGCTGTGTGTCCTGTGTGGATGCCCTCCTTACGTTTGGGGCGCTGCACCGCCCTGCAGCCCTGCAGCCACCGCGTGCTACGGGGAATGGTGGTGGTGGAGGGTCGCCCCCCCTGTGTGACATTCCATCGCGTTGTTGCTCCTTTACGGGACCCTGGACAGTCACCCGTTCTCCCTTCGCATGTTGCGTCGGGTCGCTGCGTTCTGTCGGCCGCTGCGGCCGGTGCTCCTGCTGGTGTCGTTTCCGCGTTTGCGGAGCCCAGTGGTTGGTGTGCCGGGGCTGTGCTGGATGTGTCGGACATGGCTGCAGGGCATCCATCACTTGTCACGTTGTCATTGAGTTCGATGATCAGCGCATGTCCATGGGTCGTAGTACGTTGGTAATCGCCCTCCACCCCCCCTTCTCTAACCCTCTTTGTCCCCCCCCCCCCCGATTGGGGGTTGTGGGGGCGAACCTCTCTGAGGGTCCAAACCCTCCCCCGAAAGTAAGGCCAGGGGGTCTTACTTTCGGGTCACTCCATTGTGCTGCCACGGTGCCTTTCCCGACACAGAAAATGCCTGAGCCCATGCTTTTGGATGACCTGCAGTTGGAGGTCCTGAAGAGGCACCTTTTCCAGTCGCCCTCCTTCAAAGCAAAGCAAAGACCCATCACCTCAGGGCTCCAATCTCAGGAAATACGTTACGGATGATCGTGGATTGTGTGAGTGGTGCTAGGCCCAAATGTGTTGCTGCCCTCTGCATGTGCCATGAGGGGGGTCTGACTTTTGGGTCTGTTGGTCCTGGTCCTTCAGGGGGGTCTTGCTTTTGGGCCGGGTGCTTACTTTCCGGGGGTGGGGGGGGGTATTTGTTTTTTGCCAAAGGCGCCTCTGGCAATGTCGCTGCAGAGCTTTTTGTTCTGAGTCTGTTGCTGTCATGCAGCCTTGTGCCTGTGTGTTAAGGATTAGCATTCAACATCCGTATCCCTCAGCGGGGCAAACCCTGTCCCCCCCCCCCCCCCCCGGGGGGGGAATGACAGTCTGGGACACATGCCCCGACTAGTGCTAGTTCAGGGTTTTCTGGGGGTCCCCCTCCCCCCCAAGCTCACCTCGGATATTGATTGTGGCGCAGGGGGGGGGGGCTATTGCACGTGCAGATATGTGTTCACTTGTCTGTGTTGTGTGGACACCCTCGGGGGTATTTGGGAGTAGTGCACGGCGCATGCGGTGCACCGGCCACGCTTCATGCCCCCCCCCCCCCCCCGATGTCCATACGGCGGGGGATGCGCAGGCGGGAGTCCCCATCGTGGCCACGGTCCCATTCGGTGCCCCACGCAGTCGGGGACGTGTGCCCTCACAACGGGGGGCTGATACAGCCCGGCTTTCCACTGGGCCACGTTCCTCTGAAGCCCCCCCCCCCCCGGCCCCCATGCGAGAACACCCCCGTGGCAGAGCAGCAGTAGGCGTTGCTTCCGCACCTTTTGGAACTTCAGCGGTGTTCCTGGGGAGTGGGGGGGGGACCAGCCGTGAGGGGGAAAAGGACATATGGTGGACGGCCGGGATAACGTGTGGAGGAACAGGGCACCTGGGCCTCACGCACACAGAAACACAGCGAGGCAGGCTATGGACGGCCTGTGGACAGAGGCGTGTGGACAGCAAAAACAGTCAAACGACCCCGGCAACAACCAGCACATCCTCAATACGCCAACTATTGGGCGCCGCTGACGCGCAATAGGCACATCCCGGGTACGTGGCACCCGGTGCCAACCCTGTTCGGCGGATCTGTGCACAGTTTGGGCCATTTCTGGGATGGGTTGACCGGGGGAGTGCTCGTGGGAGGGGGGGGTCCTCCCGGAGACGCGAGCAGGGCGGTCCTTAATGGGAAAAAAAAAGTGTTCCGGAACCATTTTTCCCAAAAAAGCCTGCGGGCACTCCATGTGCTCAACCATGGTTGGTGGCAGTTGGCGGCGGTTGGCGGTTGGCGGCGGTTGGCGGTTGGCAGTTGGCAACTGGCGGTTGGTGGCGGTTGGTGGTGGCTGGCGGCGGTTGGTGGTTGGTGGTTGGTGGTTGGTGGCGGTTGGCAGTGGTTGGCAGTTGGCGGTTGGTCGCCGCCGGCGGTTGGCGGCGGTTGGTGGCGGTTGGTGGTTGGCGGTTGGTGGCGGTTGGCGGTTGATGAGAGTTGGCGGTTGGCGGTTGGTGGTCCCTTGGGGCGGTCCTTAAGCGCAGTCCTTCGCAAAAAAAAAAAATCTGGTCCCTGAAGGACCGCCCTGGACGCGAGTGCCGGGGGATGGCACTGCCATTCCCACGGGGCAGTGGCAACCAGGCCCCCTCCCGGCAGCCCTGCCGTGGCCTCTGCTCTGCCCTACACCAACGCAGGGGGGACCGCCCCCGCACAGGCCCGCTCTGCCACATGCCCCTCCGGCCGCGCACCTTGGTGAGGTGCATGTGCAGCCCCATCTGCCCGCCCATCTCCGTGAGGCGCTCCCGGGACATCGTCTCCAGGATCTGCTGCACAATGTCCGTCTTCTCCGCCAGGGGGGCGATGTCCACCCCCGCCTGCCCTGCGATGGAACACACCACAGGGGCCGGGCAGACACGCATTGGAGCGGAGGAGGGGGGGGGGTCTGAGGGGGGGGGGGGTTGGCCCTCCTCCTTGACAACTGCTCCTTGAAAGGTTTTGGCACTGGAAAAATTTTTTGGCCTACACTGCTGGTGGTCTGTGGAGGGTTGCTGTTGATTCCTGGTGGCCTCTGGATAAAGCACTCTACAGATCCCTCAGACTCTTGACTCCCTCACAAAATTGTGCCCCCAAAAAGCTTCAGCATTGAGAGATGCTACCACCAGCACTTGTTCACCCTCAAGTTGCACGTGAAACTGTCAACCTAAAAAATTTTCCCGGCCCCCGACTCAGGCTTCCACTTGCATTGGAAGAGGGGAAGGGGGGGTGGGACCCGGGAGGGGGGGGTGGGGGCTCCTTCCATGTTTTTTGTTCTAATGCGTGTCTGGGGCCACGCGCCGCACGGCCCTCGCGTCCCGCGCGACTCCCGCAAAGCCGCACGTCTGGACCCCTCGCCCTCATCTTCAACGGCACACCCCACCGCCCCCGGCAGGGGCACTACCCCTGTGCCGTGTCCTGTGCGCCCGCTGTGGGGCGGGGGCGGGGGTGCCCCCTGGGGGGGGGGGGGGAAGGGCCGCGCCGGGGGTGGTGGCCGGGTCTGCCCCGCCGCCCCTGTTTGCTGCCGCTCCCTCACACCCGTATTCTGGACGGGGGGGGGGGGGGCTTGTCGCTGTTTGCGGGGCCTTTCTGGCTCCATGTCACTGAAGGTACACAGTCATTCCCTCCCACAACATGCGCTAATCTCTCCGATGACTCCGTCTGAATTCCACAAAGAAACGGGTTGATTCCACGCCACAGCCAAGGGCCTGATCGTGGTGCACAGGACCGGCGATCAGGATCATATTTTTGCAACTTTTTGGAATTTTTTGAAAATTTTTTTCCAAAAAATTCCAAAATAATCATCGTCTCGGAGACCGGGTGCATCAGGAATTCGTGATGGTGAAGACGATGTCCGTCGATGTGGCTTGCTTGTGGTGGGGCCACCGGTGTTGTAAGTGTAGTGCCCACAATTCGAGGAACTTCGGGGGGTAAAGACGGGGGGGTATACCGCCTTGTCTTCCCGGCCTCCTCCAACGCCACCACCCAATCACGATCCGCAGTGGACCCAGTCCCAAACAAGTTCACCGCCGGTGTTGAGCGACATCTGTCAATAGTGCCTCGTGGAGGGGGTGACATGACCGCCTTTGCAGAAACATGGCCCTCGGCGGGAAAACGCCATCTCTCAAAGGGGCTCCAAGCTTGAGGCCGATGTTCGGGACACCAACTTCTTTTGGCCTCTGACCCACACCCTACGCCCCCCCCCCCCCCACACCACCACCGCGGGTCGAAGGGGGACTCAGCAAGGGCCCGATCAACCCCCCCCCACCCCCATAGAGTCCCCTGGAGTTGGGTGACCGAACACCTGAAGTGAAGATGCAAAGGTCCAAAGGGACTTGGGGTTTGAAGTGAATAGATAAACCCCCCCCCCCCAAACCCTGAAACAGTACCCCCGGCGCTGGCTGTGCCATCCCACAGCCCTACCACCCCCGCCCCCCTGCAGAGAGCACGACCAGTCACATCAAAAGGGGGGGGGGGGTCCTGGCCCGACAATTCAGAGACCCCCGGTTCGACACGAGGGAACAGCGGCGGACGGAGGAGGTGGTGGACCCCCCCCAGCCCCGGAAAAGCAAGCCTAAGGCCGACAGTGGCGTGCACACTGCGAGGGAGGGGGGGGGGGGTCGGAGGTACGGACACACGGCACCGGGGGATCTGAGGGGCAGGGGCCCCCGCCTTTTGGGGGGGGGGGGGTGCCCCGATGAGGCCCTGGGGGGAGGGGGGGGGGGGGGCGTTGCAGGGCGTCTCTTGATTGGGGGGGGGGGGCCAAAATGTGCGTACCACAAATGGCCCAATCGGATTTTCCCAACGCTAAATTCTGTTTTGTCCCACGATTGGTCCCTTTGGCCTAAGGGGGAGGGGATTTGGGGGGGAGCCCCCCCCCCCCCCTGTGTGACCGTCTGGTTGTTGCTCCTTTAGCACCCCCCCCCCCCTTTGGCTTTGAATTATTCTCCCTGGCGCCCTGGGGGGGGGGGTGGGGCATGCGTGTGGAGGTCCGGCTGCGGCCGGCGGCGCTCGGCGGCCTCCCGCCCCTTACGCCTGCCCTGTCCCGCCCGCGGCAGCGGTGCCGCTTCTCGCGGGGGCGTCCGGCAGCCCAAGGGGGACTCACCGTCCGCTTTGGCCGCGCCGGCGGGGCAGGCCAGGCCGGGGGGGGGGGGATCCCGGGCCCTCGAGGGCGTGAGAGGCCCAAGGGGGTGGGGGACGGGGGGGTGTGGCGCTCGTGCGACACTCAGCGCTGGCCCCTCCGGAGGCCATCGCACGCGGGGCGGGGGGGGGGGCGGGGCGCGCCCGTGGGCGGACCGGCCGCAGCTTCTGCGGGCGCACCGCCACGTCTCTGTATCGGCGAAGGGGAGGAACAGGCCGTGGTACACGCCAGTGAGTACCATAGCGCCCCCCCCCCACTCCCCCTGCTAACCCCCCCCCTCTGGCAGACTGGGGGGGGGGGGGGGGCTGTCACTGCCCGAGTAGGTGCTTTGGGGGGGCCCGGGGCACTGTAAATGCCCGTAACATGCCATCCGACTTGGTCAGGGACGGGAGGCGGTCAGAGCCTCTAAGCCTGTGTCCTCCGGATGTGACCCCCGGAATGCTTCCCTCATAGCAGCCTCCGGCCCCCCCCTCCCCCCCTCAAGTGACGGGTGACAGATGGATGGGCCAGCAGCCAGCAGCCGACTTGGAGGTCGGGTCAGGGGGTCGGAAGTTTTGTTTTCGTGGCCTTCACCCACGTTTGAATTCTGCACAAAAATCTGAGCATTTTGAGTACAGACACACGGGGGAGAGAAAAGAAAATCTTTCCCCCCTTTGGCACGCCAAAACAATTTTCCGGCGCCTTCGGCGCCCCCCTTTGCCCCCATCTGTGCCAACATACACGACACCCCCCCCCCCCCCCACTTGCCATTCCCATCCGTCACTCTCCATATGTCACCAGGTCACAGATTGCCCCCCCCCCCCCCCCTGTGTGACACGCAGTCCATCGGTGGTGTCTTTACGGGGCCCTGGACAGTCCCCCGTTCATCCTTCGCCGCACGACGCAGTGCCAATCCTCTCCTGAAGGTCCGCCACGCCGCTGTCCTGACCCCCCCCCCCCCATTTCTGTGTCTCCATCGGCGGCGGGTTGCGGTGGTCAAGGCATGACGGATCCGTATGGCATTCACCTTCGCTCAGCCCCCCCCCGACCGCTGGTGTGGCACCCGCGCTGCAGGCCCCCCGGGTGGCGGTTGCGGCGATCCCCCCCCCCCCGCCCCCGCGCCCCACCAACACCAACACATTGGACCCGTCCTCATGGTGATCCCCCGGGACCCGCCCCAGCGCGTCCCGCAGCGTCGGTCCGCGACCTCCTCGGGAGGGGGGGCACCTGCAACGGCCCTCAACTGGTCCGCGGGCAGGGCCCGCAGCTCCTGCAGGCTGCCGGCCTCCAGCAGGTGTTTGGTGCGGCACGACTGCAGCACCTTGTGCGAGGCCTCCCGCTGGGACGCCAGCAGGATCTGCTGGTACACCGCCTGCAGCTCCCGCTCCAGCCCCGCCTTCGCCTTCTCGTTCTTCTCGGCCCATTGCAGACTCTTGCGGTCGAACTCCTCCTGCAGCGCCGCCTGTGGGGCAGGGGCCAGGGCTGTATTGGAAGGGCAGGGGCCTCCGAGGCGGCCCCAGAGGCGGTTGGACAGGCGGTTGGAGGAGGTTGCCAAAGCGGTTGGTGGCGGTTACTGTCGGTTACAAATGCCGTTGAGGCCGGCACTTGGCGTCATGGGGACAGTGGCTGGGCATAGGCTGGGGGCCCTGGAGGTGGGGTGGGGGCTCCAATGCATCGCGGGCAGGGGGTGTGGGGGGGGCATGACGCCTGCAGTGCAGTGCTGTCCGAGGCCCGCGGCGCCTCCGGTCCCTGACGCCGCCCCCCCGCCCCCCGGAGGCGGCGGTGCTCATCGGCCTCTCAGCCCCTCGGGCCCTCGCTCTCCCATGGCCCCGGGGGCACAAGGGGGGGGGGGTCGATGTGCGCCCCCCCTGTGTGACATTCCGTCGGGTTGTTGCTCCTTTACGGGGCCCTGGACAGTCCCCCGTTCTTCCCTTCGCATGTTGCGTCGGGTCGCTGCGTTCTGTCGGCCGCTGCGGCCGGTGCTCTTGCTGGTGTCGTTGCCGCGTTCGCGGAGCCCAGTCGTTGGTGTGCCGGGGCTGTGTTGAATGTGGCGGGATGTGCCGTTTGTGCGTCAGCGGCGCCCAATAGTTGGCGTATTGGGGGTTGTGCTGGTTGTTGTGGGGGTCGTTTGACTGTGTTTGCCGTCCACACGCCTCTGTCCACAGGCCGTCCATAGCCCTGCCTCGCTGTGTTTCTGTGTGCGTGAGGCCCAGGTGCCCTGTTCCTCCACGCGCTGTCCCGGCCGTCCACCACATGTCCTTTTCCCCCTCACGACTGGTCTGCCCCCGATGGACTCCCGCTCCTGTTGCGCAAACAGCCCATCTGGGCTGCGACCCTCCCCCCGGCCCCCACCCCCTACACGACCACACGGAATTCGACCCCCAGGACCCGCCGTAGAGCAGCCCAGGATCTCCGTAGAGCAGCAGCCTTTGATGAGCCCCCCCCCCCATATCGGGACAGACCCCGGGGGGCTGCCCCTCGCTGTCGGGGGGTTGCCAGTTTGTCGAGCCTTGGCACCGCGAGTTGAGCGGCCGGCGCATCAGCCGCAGCCGCGCAACGCGACCGCGATGCCCGGGCTCCCGCGGAGTCCACGCCATCCGCAGCACCGTACGTCCGGGTCGCGCGCGCCGCGGCAAATCGCAGCCCCCGGCGCACTGCCGGAGCGGCCGCATGGACGCGCCCTTCCGAGGGCGGGGCTCCATTCCTCGTCAATGGCCCTCGGTCAGCCCTCGGGGCTCCACATGCCACCGGGAGGCCGGGGGTGCGGGCCTCGGTCGGTACAAACGGGCCGATGTACATGACGGGAACCTGCCAGCCGCCGCGCGCACGCAGCAACGCCAAAGGGGTCCACAGACCAAAACAACACCCGGACAGTACTTTCTGTGGGCCCCAGGGACGTTTACCCGCACCATCTTTCACGGTTTGGGGGGGGGGGGGGGCGGGCGGGAGGTAGATCTCATGCGGTGTCCGGGTCGTGTCGCGGTGCATTCGACGCGAGGGGGGGGGCAAGACCCCCGCGACCCCCGCGGCAGTGGGTCAGGGTCTCCTTGGAAACCCGCGTCAGGTCAGGCGGCCCAGGGGAGGCCTCTGCCGAGACCGAGGCACCCCTACTCCCCGGATCAGTGCGCAGTGTACACCACCCACCGCCCCCGGTTGTCGATACCGCACCCCCCTGGCGTCGTATCCAAAGGATAATGAAAGGAAAGGTGTGCACATGCATGTGCCTTTGTTCTTATTAAGAGTGGATCGAAGGACAGCCGAGACACGCCAAAACGTGTTCATTCCCAGTGAATGCATTCGTTTGCGCATAGGAGCTTTCATGCGCGCAACCTTTCCACGTTGCCACGTGCCCTGTGTGACATGCAGTCCATCGGTGGTTTCGTTACGGGGCCCTGGACAGTCCCCCGTTGATTCTTCACTGCACGCCGCAGCGTCGATCTTCTCTTGAAGGCGCCCCCCCATTTCTGTTTCTCCATCGGCGGCGGGTTGTGGTGGTGGTCAAGGCATTCAGGATCCGTATGGCATTCACCTTCGCTCAGCCCCCCGACCGGTGGTGTGGCACCCGCTGCAGGCCCCCGGTGGCGGTCGCGGCGATCACCCCCCTGACGCAGTGATGTACAGCAAACCCCGGGGTTGTGTCGACAAAACCCGAACAAGTGGCCCGTTTTCTTTCCTGTGGCCATCGTGCCGTGGTTTGTGTCGGAGTCCTGTTGCAAATTCCATCCAAACTTAAAGAGGAATAGGGCCCGAAATGCTCGACTGTTCGCAGTCGAGAAAATTCCCCCGAAAATCCCTCCGGTCGCGCAGCCGGGCCAGCCGAGCATTCCGGGCCCTGAGTTCCTTTTGGGGGTAGAAAAGGACGGAGTTCCAACTTTTGTCAAGGCCTAGAGCCCAAAGTCGAACCACCTGTAGAAAGTGCGCCTTGCGGTCCTGTTCCATTTCTAGGCCAGAAAACTTCGAACTTTCTACGGGGGGTTCGACTTTTCGACGCCCAGAGAAGTCGAACTTCGTGCTTTCCGCAATCAAATCTACTCCCGAAGATGGGGCTCCGATCCGCAGCCGTGTGCAGCGCGGTCACACCGGGAGGGCATCCGGCACGAGGGGATGGGCATCCTTCGGCACTACCCATGCGTGACGGCGTGGGGTTCCGCGTGAGATTGGGAGGGAGAGGCACGGTGGGGATGCGAAAAGGAAAGCGACCGGAACAGGCCACGTTCATGAGAGGGGGGGGGGGGGCTGAGGGCTTGGGGCACCCACCCAGAAGCCCCCCCCCCCCGTCGGATGACCGTTCCGTTTCGGGAGGGGGGCAGGAAAATGGGCGCTCTCTTGGGGTTCAAAAAATGCGGCTCCCCAGCCCCACTTATCCCGAGAAGTGATGGCACCCCATTGGCCAAAAGGGGTCCCGCCACTTTTCCTTGTCTTTGTGGCTTTTCCTTTCCTTTTTTGTTCATTTTGATGCTGTCTTCTCGTTGGGGCTAAAAACACACGCCGGACTCGTGCCAGTCGGGGACTCGGGCAATTGTATCGGCTCTGGACCCCCCGGTCTTGTTTGACGAATGCGGCCGGGACCTGGAGCCTCAGGTTCTCATCGAGGCGTTGCCGCAACGCCTTCTCTTCGTCTTGCAGAGTCTTCATGTTGCACAGCGTGTGGTTCGTGAAATCCCTAAAGAAAATGGCGGGCACCGACACGATCAAACTTAAGTCAACGCGTGTCGTCACAAAAAGGGCTCGAGGGATCGTCGTCTGCAGCACCACTTTTCACTCATCCACGGGGCATACAGCAATACAAGGCCACAAGGGAGGGTGAGCAATGTGAGCACGCCATCCGCTGGGGGAGCACGTCCTGCACTTCGTCTCCGGGAGTGTAGCGGCTAAGAAGAAGCGCTAGCAAGCGGGCACAGTGAAAGACTTCATCAGTAGATTTCCAAAAGGCGAAAAAAAAATAGACACTCAGAAAGTGTCGCTGTAGCCGTGGCGCAAAGCAAAACCACTCTTCGCCCCTTCGTGAGCCCCGGGTCTCACAAACAAATCACGGGCATGCACAACGGGGCTCCTATGTGTTGTGTTGCCGCTGCCCGCCCAGTACCGCGGCGAATGCCGTTGCTGTAACACGGAGGCACAACCTCCATTTGAGATGTGCCAAGAGGGCACACTACAACCACATTCGCGTGAAGCATAATCATCGTCGGACATCCACGAAATGCTCTCTGATGACTGTAGACCAACCCCCGCCAATGCAGACACGGTTTCCAAACGCAGAACATTCCCCCGGCGCAAGATACGAAAAACAACCATCACAAGCATGACATGTGCGCACATACATATGGATGCATCAATAGCGAGTTCGTATGAGCAAATCTATCCCGTCAACACGGAGCGTTTTTCTAGGTCCCTTGTATTGTTGCCTCTTTTGTGCCAATTGGGGGGGGGGGTTGTGGGGTATACTCGGAGAGCCCTTGAAAAAGGCTATTTGGAACACCTTGGGTTTGCATGCCGAACTCACAACATGGTGGAGAATTTTGTCCATTTTGGGCGATGCATGCTCGGCTTTCTGCCTTGATTTGTCCACAGTCATTGGCCATGTCTGCATGTAAATTTTCGCAGCGTCCCATGGCCTCCCCTAACGCAACAAAGAAGCCTTTGATTCGAAAAAGGAAACGTTTTGGAGGTCACGACTGGGTCATGGTGACAAGGGAGAGGCGTGCCTGGACAACGAAGGCCCGCCACGTCTGGTGTGAGCGACCTTCCTGCAAGCAACTTGAGCGCCAACTCATGTCCAAAACCAAGGTTAGCTTTTCGTGCCCTTGAACAAGGTGGGTGCCAGCGAAAAGCCGCAGGCTGCAAACCGCAAGATCGGCAAAGGCAAAAAACTATGTTCCCAACAATAGACATGGTGATGTTTGCCCCAGCGGGGTCCCTACCTGTATGAATTCGGAAGAAACATTGATGAAAATGTGCATGGCTGTGTGCATTGGTCACGTTGGTGTCTGATTTCCCGCACGTGCAAACACCCAAGGGTGCAAATGGCCATGACCATGGTGCGGAAAGGTGAAAATGACGAAGAAGTGTCGCATATCTCTCAGGGACCGCCATGATCCGCCTACGCGGAGCAAATTGGCATTTTTTGGAGCTTTTATGGCGGGTTTCGCTCCAATGAGGAAGCATGTCGTCCCATAGGGGGGGGGGGTATGTGTATACTTTTTGAAATCTACGGGAAAAGGCCATCTCAAGGAGCGATTGACAACAACCTTTTTGGTACTTAGATACTCTACCGCGCACACTTTCTCATACTACAAACACACTTTGGAGCTCCTTTGCATGCACAACCTACAAACCGGATACGCAATGTGCATACGCACTCATGCACACGCTACGAACGAACACACGCCCCACAACGTCAAAACAACATATGTGTATATGTGTAGAGCGTGTCGACAACGTGTGTATGCGATAGGCACAACGGCGCGTCTTTGGTAGTGGTTGCGAATCAAATGGATGCGGGAACTTGGACTTGTGTGGAATTACAACTTGAGTTTTGTCTACATCTATTCTTCTCATCGAGTGAATCTAAATCTTGAAATGCCTTGCAAATCATGAGCATTGAAACCATCCCCAAGGAGGTCGACACACTCGACATGAACACAACGAAGGGGTGCGGAGACCTCATGCGGTCGGCAAGTACATCGTCCAGAATGCCCTTCTTCAGGCTCAAGACATCCCGCAATGGCACATTACAATTCGGCGCACCATTTGACCCGAGGTCCTTGATGAACTCGATAATGGTGTTGCATTTCCCTAGAAGGTTTTCGGACTCCGGGTTTTCGTTGGGGCCGTGCTTTGTTTGCCTGAGGTGATGTTGAAGGTATCATGTGTGCCATGAGTGCCGTGAGTGTGAATTCCTTTTGAACTATGCAAACCCTCTCAGAGCATGCGCGATCGAGCGCAAAGAGGCTTCACAAGCGAATAGCTACTTACAATTGGACAATGAGCTCTGGCATCCAAGGCACACACCTAATCTCGTTTTTTAAATCCAAAATATCCAATTGTACACGTTGCATTGTTGATTCCATCGTAGTGCAGTATGCTAAACAGTCATTCACAACGGGCCACGATGAAGTTAGTGCACCAACCGAAGTCGACATTCCAATGATGAGAAAAACGTGCGTGGCCCTAGAGCCCCAAGAGTTTGGGGCTCATTTGGGAAATCCTTCGACACACATGGCGCCAAGCCGAGGACTAGACGCCAAAGTGTTGCACAAAAACTCTCTCCGTTGAAAATAACAATGCGGTGTCACGACCCACTTACTACCATTTTATCATTTTGTGCCACTTCAGAAGTTTCGGTCGCATGCAACCGATCCAATAACCACCACACCATAGATTTGGCCGTTGCACATGCGCCTGAAGGGCAGGGATACCATAGTTATCGCCAGCAGGGTCCACAAGGACCCGCCTCGGGGACCGCGTATGGTTGGACGCTTGGTACGGGACGGCTGCGGGAACCGATTCGCCTGAGGAAGCTGCGCTACCAACGGTATTTTTCGCTGTAAAATTGAACACAGCACATGCGACCGAACGTGGCGGAAACCACTCGCGTCGCCGTCGCGCCACTTCAAAAGTGATTTTTCAATTTGCTGATTTTCGATATCCCAGTACAATTGGTATAATGCCCCTCGGCCAAAATGCGAATTCAATTTTTTCATACTTTGTGGTGTCTTTCCTTGTTGCAGTGTCACGTTTTATTGCTGTGGGCGACTGGGAAGGAGGTTATGATAGGGAGGATTCTCCCAGAAAATGACAAGAAGAGATCTAAACTGGACAAATTGGGAAGGGACCAGGACGTGCTACATCACTTGCAACTACACGGTTTGGAGGGCACTGACCAAGGTAAGCTAACCAAAGAGGTCCTTACAACAACCATAAAACAATACAATACTTCCAGTGGAAAATTGAAGGTAGCCTTTGGGTATGTACGAGTAGTTCGGGAGCTTTTTTTTTTCCAAGTTGATGTCATTATTAAGTTGTTGGTTGGTTTGCTCCACCGGATGGTGTTTGAACGCTTTTTGTTGCAACAAACTTCATGGATCATTGGTTCCCTTTTGCCTGCTTGGTACAACACTTCATTTGAACAACTTTTTTGCGAGAAGTTTCATGGATCATAGGTTTGTCTCACACACCACATTATCGGGTGGGCTTTCAATTTCTTTTCCGGCATCTTGGTTGGTTCAATGGCCAGGCCCACACACCAACCATTGTGTCGGTTGCTCTTGTGTGCATGTATGCCGTGCTCTTAGAGGCTCCTCAGGATTGCAACCACATGGTCTTGGTCTCCGGTTGGGCCCGTGCGGTTGCCAAGTTGATCCACGGATCAAGGGGTACGCAGTGGGGTGGGGTGGCGTGGGATGGGGGATGGGGGATGGGGCTGCATGGATCAAAGTTTGGGGGCATGGGGTGAAGTGAGGTTGCACCCCCGCCGAGCATTGAATCGCGGACCGCCACCCCACGCGGTGGCTAGCCGCTTGTCAACGAGCGGCGAAACTTGGTGACGGTACTACAATAATCGACGACACCAACCCCTTGGTGCTTTGCTTTGCGTCCTTGTTCAACGAGTTGTCCCATCGTTGAATTTTTGGATAGGCCATGTGTAGCCGCGACCCGAGCAAGTCTCTCTTGTGCTCCACGGCCCCCACGTACCATGCAACGCCGTGCCATGACCCCGAATTGGTGTACACTTGCAACCTCCCTCTATCGCACCCATCCTCGCGGTTGTCTTATCGTCCCGTGACTCTCGCCCTAGCGTGTACTTTGGGTGCGCTCGCATTCGGCCTCTCAATGCAAAGTCTCGTTGGGCAACAAGATCTTTGGGTTTCCACGACGCCTGCCGTGCAAGGAAAGGTGCGTTATCACGCTTGCAACTTTTGTCCTGGCTATCGAAGGCTTGTTACTTCTATGATGCCACAATGGTCTAGGCCTTTTGAAATGTGGTTGCTTGTGCATTTTGAGAAGCGTCGAGCCAATTGTACACTTGGGGTAAAAGGTAGGGTGGCGGGGGAGGTATTTTTCAACTCCGTGTTGGGATTGTGTTAACACAACACGGTAGGTGGTGGGGGGCTATTTTTCACCTCCCGTGTTGGGCCCGTGTTAACATTGCCTGTAGAATTTGTGTTGTGTTGTGTTGTGTTGTGTTGTGCGTCGTTATGTTGTGTGTTGCGTTGTTTTGTGTTGTTTTGTGTTGTGTTGTGTTTTGTTGTTTTGTGTTGCGTTCCTTTTGTGTCATGTTGTGTTGTGTTGTGTTGTGTTGTTTTCCTTTTGTGTTGTGTCGTGTTGTGTTGTGTTTGTGTTGTGTTGTGTCATTCCTTGTTTGGTCTGATTGTTGTGTTATGTTGTTTTGTTTTGTGTTGTGTTGTATTGTGTGTTCGTGTTATTCCTTGTTTTGTTTTCTTGGTGTGTTATGTTGTTTGTGGTGTTATGTTGTTTTGTGTTGTGTTGTGTTGTTTTGTCTTGTGTTGGGTTTTGGCTTGTCTGCTGCAATCCATCATGAATAATGGTGTGCAGAGATGTCGTCACACGCATGTGTTGCATAGTGCATACAACACCCAGTTTGCGTTATGCCGCTGGGTTCATGCCTCCGCTTTGAGAATCGGTCTGCTTCAATCCATCACCAATAATGGTGTGAAGAGGTGTTGTCACACGCATGTGTTGTGTAGTGCATACGACACCACACGACACAACACGACACAACACGACACAACACAACACAACACAACACAACACAACACAACACAACACAACACAACACAACACAACACAACACAACACAACACAACTCAACATCCCCGTCTTCCGGTGTCGGCAGGTGTAGGTAAAAGGGGGCGGGGGGTATTTTTCACCTCTGTGTTGGGGCTGTGTTAACACAACACAGTAGGGGGTGGGGGGGTATTCTTCACCTCCGTGTTGGCCGGCCGTGTTAACACGCCTTTTGCCCTTGGTTGTACGATAGTGGCTTCGTAACATGTTCAATCGCGGTTGCGAGTGTGTGCGCACCTTGCCCCATAAAACACACTTGAGTGTAGTGCACGACATTTCTCCTCACATTTAGGCATCCATGGCGCCGGTGCCGAGAACCATACCAATGACCACGTTTGGAGGAGGACCCCATCAGGTTTCACGCTGTGCTTGTCTAGTCCAATGTAACCCCAAGGAGTTTGATGCCGTTGTACCAAGTTTGACAAGGGTTTATCTGGCACAAAGGGGGGGTCAGGTTTCCGAGGGTCCGTGCCGCCTTCCCATTACGATTCCGCTCCGTTCTTTGGGCGGGTGGTGGTGGGGGGGGGGGTTGCGATTTTAACCACGCATGGCTTAAAGTGTCCTTTTTTTTTTACTTCCTGGAAGAACACAGGGTGAGTACTTCGTTGCTTTGCTTGTGTACTCGTCGCCCACCTTGGCTAGGAAACAACGCCATCATAACCATGCGAGGGTTGTTGTTTTGATCCTTGTTTTCTTGTACTAGCATGATCGGCACCAATAGGAGGGGCTCTATTGTCTATTCCACGCGGAACCGGTTCCCTCCGAGAAAATTCATCAATCTTGTCGAAAGCACCAAGAGAGCGACACACATGTCTCAGGCAGTGGTTAAGCTGCCAATCGATGCATGAATAGTGCCACACCTTGTTGCACTGTTTGTGTTTGTGTTTTTGAACCTGCTGAGCCTTAGCTCGTTGCCCTTGGCATTGCGTTGCACACACACACACACACACACACATACACACACACACACACACACACACACACACACACACACACACACACACACACACGCACACACACACATGGAGGCAAAGACACGGTAGAGTGTGAGATTCCCATCAGGCGATGTGCGGCGCTTTTCCAAGACAGTTGTGCGAGAGGGTGTACACATGTGGTGAGAGCTGGAGTAGGGATCAAGGGTGTTTTGGCTAGTGGGCTTTTTGTTGAGTGTCACCACTCAACCACACACACACAATCCACCGCAACAGTGCAGCCGTAGTTCAGCACGCCAAGCGATTGGCGCTACGATATCGAAGGGGGATGAGGGGGGCTAAAAAAACAGCATTGTCCCCGGCGAGCTATTGAAGAGTAGGGAAATCTGCACTCTAGTGTGGCTCCTAGCGGGGTGGGGACAGTTGTGTGGGCAGCCTAAGGGATGTGTGTTTACCCTTGGACCAGATGGCGTTGTTGCTTAACCATTGGATGAGGTGTTGAAAAATGCATGAGGGCAGTGAAGGCTTTGGGGATGCAGTGGGGGTGCGGATAGTGATAGCTGAGTGCATGGCTAGGAGTGTTGCAAACCGGACACTTCATTTTGTGGCAGGTGGTCCACAGAGCCTTGGTGTGCAGGGTCATGAAAGCCTTCCAGGGTGTTCGTGGCCTCACAGCCGAGACGGTAGAAGGGAAGCAACAGGGCTGAAGCCACCCCGACTTGACTAGTTCATCCGTGTGCTGGTCAGGCTGCATGAGTGAGCATGTTGAAGTGAATGGGGCCTGGGGTTGTCCGGGCGAAGAGATCGAGAAAGGGCATGGGCCGGACCAGAGTGCGAACAGCAAAGTGAATTTTCAGCCCAGGAGCACCCTTCAAGCACACAGTGCACTATTCATGACTGTGTGTAGCGTTTTGGAACATTTTCGACTGAGGAAGTTTTATTGTATTGCTGTGTGTGTGTGTGTGTGTGTGGGTTGTTGAGGATGACATTGTTACACACATGCACAAACACACACACACACACACACACACACACACACACACACACACACACAAACACACAATGCAGCAATGCAAAGAAAGAGACTTTCTCAACAAGAATTCATGTACCTGAAGTGTCGTCAATGAAAGGTGCCAAAACAGTGTGTTGGTGTAAATTGAATGCAGGCATTGACTTCACTCAAGAGTTTCAGTCCCGAGCTCCCAGCTGGGGACAAGATACGGGTGGGTACAGGCATAAATAAAGGGGTGTACATCCGTGACCAGCTCGCATAGTCGCTGTCACGCCTGCACACCTGAATCATGCATTTGCCTTCCTTCCTTCCATGTCCCACATTCATGCCTTTCTGTTGGTCACTGTTGACCCCTCCTAACATGTCCGTCTGTCTGGCTCTTACATGACTTTCACATGTATGCACACGCGCGCTCATGACAAGTGTTGGGGTGTGGGGTGTGGTGTAATGGTGAAAAAATCTCAGCCGCAAACAACAGCTGAAAGAGATTTTCGACAAATCGCCAAGCCTTGGAAAAAATGTAACAAATTGCCAGCATGTTTCCATGTACATCCCATGTGTAGATAGTCAATGGTGAACAGTATTCCCTGTCATGTTGGCATGTGTGTCCACGGGGAGATTTTTTTATGCTGCACACTGCTGCAGTCTTGGGTACTTGGATTCTCAGCTGTGCTGCATGGCTACACATGTCCATACCAAGCGGCAATACTACCAAATCTGCAACTACTACTCTTGTGCACCAATTGCGAGGTGCAAAGATTTATGCAGCCCCTGGAGTGATCGAGAGTTTGGTTGTAGCTGTTACAAGCAACTGACGAGAGACAATGAATTTGGAGGAGCCAAGGGACAATGGGAGAGTTAGAATCCATGCCACCAGATTTTCTTTGCAGGTAGGAAACAGCGGCATGATTTTGAATGGCAACCCTGGCTGCCTGTTTCATTGCCCCACAGTACACGGGTTGGCATGCACGTTTATTTCCCTGCTACAGACCTGTCTATGGTAAGTGTTGCATGGGTGAGCTAAGGCCTCTCATTTGGACAGTAGGGTGGCATCAAACCCCGTGCAAAGGACCGGTGAAGGAGTTCGTGCTGAAGTGGGTGTTGAAGCTGGTCCATGCGCGCCGAGGACTGTACCCACCCGCATTGTGCCCTTTTTGTTCTGGAGTAGCCTACAGTGGGTGCACATATGTGCCCCAGCCCACACAATTTGCACGAGCCACTCATACACTTTGAACAAGCTGCCAATAGATATATAGCAGTTGTCAATGAATTGCCAAGTGCGGCTTTTCTGGGACTTTTTGCCACTTGAAAATTTCTCCTTCTTCCAGGTTGCCACTGCCGCGCCAACGTTTGCCGCCAAAGACGCTTCGGAGGTAGATGCCTTGCTCATCTTACACGAATCCGCCAGTGCAACTGATGTTGATGTATGAATGCACATTCACACACCAACACCTGTTCACGGGTACCATGCGTGTCCAGACCGCGTCCGGTGCTCATGTGATACAACACACGCCAGGGGGTCACCGTGAAGGCTCTACAAGTGACCGGTTGGTTTGGTTTGCTGGCCCTTGGGTGCTGATTGGCATACTTACTGAGCTGTTTTGGCCCCCTCCCTATGAGCACTTCTTCTTTTCACCCTCGTGACGTGGTCCTCGTCCAGCGCAGCATTCAGGCGCTTTAGGGTGGGTGCAGTGGTGGTGGTGGTGGTGGTGGTGGTGGTGGTGATGGTGGTGATGGTGGTGGTGGTGGTGGTGGTGATGGTGGCGATGGTGGTGCTGGTGGTAGTGGTGGTGGTGGTGGTGGTGGTGGTGGTGGTGCTGCTTGTGGTGGTGGTGATGGTGGTGATGGTGGTGATGGTGGTGATGGTTGTGGTGGTGGGTGAGTGAGTGAGTGAGGACACCCCTGTCATAGTCGGGGGAACACTGCCAGCTCCAGGTTGCTGACTGCCCCGCACATGTGCCAAGGAAGCGCACAGAAGAGCGTTGTGGACAGTCTGTTCATGTTCCAATGACTATTGTCTTTGCCAAACTCAGCATGAGGGTTGGGGCGCACCCAGCACGGAAGGGGCGTCCTGGGCTGTGGATGCTCAGCAAGGGGGGCGGAGGCAGGGTTTTCTGGTGCCTTGAAGTGACGAGAAGATGAGAAGATGATGCAGGCTGTCAGCAGACAATGTGCCTGACCCAGGAGATCATGTTCAGCATGAGGGTTAGGGCGCACCCAGCACGGAAGGGGCGTCCTGGGCTGTGGGTGCTCAGCACAGGGGTCCGAGGTATGGTCTGCCGTGCCTTGAATTGACGAGAAGTTGATGCAAGCTGTCAACACATAACTTGCCTGAACCAGGCTCACAGGTAGCAGTGAGTTGCCTATCAACACGCCACAAGAGTCCCTCGTCGCTTAGCATGGGACCCTGTGCCCATAGTCTATCTCCGACTACACTATGTAGGCATCACCATGAATGCACTGTGCAGGCACCACCAGGCTGCCGCCAGCATCGCGCAACCACTGGCACACACTGCTCTACACGCCTGCGTTGAGGGAAAGAATAAGAAAAGAGAAAGGCGAATGATCACCCATGCTGGCAAAGAAGGCACCAACAGTGCAAAGCTCACCTCTAGGGATGGACAAGCGACGGCGCCTACGCGCCAAAGCCCAGCCCGTGGGGCTTGCCAGGCACTGGACACATACATTTGCACATCATGTCATACACAACGGTTTGCCTCAGCAAGACCGACTCCATGCAAAACTGCAGAGCTCACCCCCTACACTGGGCAAGCAATGGTGCCAAGGCACCAAAGCGCAGCTATGGGGGGGTCAAGCCGCAACAGAGACACGGCCATTAGGTACAGCAGAGCCGCATGCTGATATGCTAGACCAACATAGAAGAAACCAACACAACATAGCTTCACTGACTGATATGAAAACATGGACTATCATGTCAGCAATAGACACACATGAGGGTACCAGCCCACATGAACTTGATGGCGGCCGTGGAAGCACATCCTACTCCTTACCGGTGGCCATGGTGGCATTCACGCCCCTCCGTACTCTTAGCGGTGTAGGTGTTGTCGATCACCGTCACAACGCCGGTCCCGTCCTCCCTCACGGCGACCCCGCTGATCCCAATCATCCCATCGGCGCGCACCTTTGCCCTTTTGGCCCTCAGCCTCACGGCGTACTTGCCCTTGATCCGCAGCTCCTTGTGTGTCCCTGTTTGATTGCCAGCCACTTCCATGCTCACGGTCACAATGACGGTCGCGTCTTGGGTACAACATTAGGGTGCGGCGCAAGCGAACCAAGGCAACCTGGTTCCGCTATTCACGTATAGGGATGGGGCCGCTCACGTGGCCTCACGCACTGGACTCTCACGTGTGTCGCATATTATCACACATATAGCTCACTGTACAAAACCATTAAACGGTATAATGTGGGTCTTGGCACTCAAAGCAGCTGACGGCCGTAGCCATGACTACTATCACCCATCCGGCAGTGGCCCACACCCGAGCACCGCGGCGCTCCAGCTCAACCGCAAATGCGTCCGCCAAATGAAGACACCACGAACGCTCCCCGGCCTGCAGTTGGTTTTTTGCGCATCCCAGCAATTGCGTATCCCAGCAACGGAGAATTGCACCATGATCAATCGGTACCGGTTGACAGTGTCCTCTAAGAGATACCTCTTCGATGGGCAGCCATACACGCATGACTCCACGCCGCAGAGCAAGCGCTCGCCATCCCTTGTTGCTGGTCTAGAGTTTGTGCGCCACCTGCAGGGGCAACTGCGCAAAGCGCAGATCATTGCATGGCACGCTGTTCCGGGTGGCCGCCACATTGTCCTGCCACAGGGGTTCTAGCAGCAACTCATCGTACACCCAACTCGCAGCGACACGTTCAGCTTGTGGCTGGGCGACATGGGCAGCCCTCTCACACCGAAGGAGGACCCATCGGGTGTCTCCTTTGACCGGATGGCTGGCATCAGCAACCACCTGCTTGTGCGGCACGCTCCCGCACGCACTACTCACGTGGATGCAGTGCTTGTGGAGGCCCACTGCCTCGCATTTGGGGGTAGCCACTATATCAGCAGACCGCGACTATAGGGGCTTGAAACCACCACCCCCCGCCATGTGCGCAAGATCATCAGCCCCACCAGCTGGTTCCGCTGCAACACACCAACTACGCCACCAATCTTGGCCGCCACATCATGCATGATTAGGAGCCACGATCCCACAGGCTACAGTTGGTAACTCATAGCCTCCATGACATCACCGTAACGGCGCTAGTGCCCATCGTGTGATAGATATAGGGCGGTACCCGAACTATTGAGCCGCAATCCCTCCAGCATGCAGGACCAGCATTCCTACAACCAGCGGATGGTTGCTACACCATCTTGATATTCCACCCGTTGATGACTGGCACTCTTCGTGGGTAGCATCACCCAGTCTTTGTGCAAGGGACGAGTCTCCATCACCGCAATGGAGAGGGTATGCCAGGCAGCCACTGTCTTATCATGGGTCAGGGCATGGCGGTTCCAGTCTCCGATACCCAGGAACGCCACCCCCGATGTTGAGCCTCCAACGAGACAATGCGCCGTAGCTCCTATGTATACGCCTCTCGTTCCGGCCTCAATGGCATATGCGTAGCTATTGCCATCACATGGTGCACTTGGCGCTTCACCAGCACCGCCAGCACATGGCGTGTGTCGACCGTTACCTTGGCCTCTACACCATGGTCGTGACACACCCACATGATAATCCATCGACCTGCCCCTTGGGGAGGGCCCTATATGCAACGAAACCCAGGGATCTCCAGGTCGACATCGTCCTCTTCAAACCAGACCTCACCGAGCGCCATGATCACAGCATTGTAGGTGGGCATGAGGGCTATCATTGTTTCCATTTTTCCGATGTTAGGCTGCGCACATTCATGTGCAAGATCACCAGCTTTTCCCATTTCCCTAGTGATGCCGACTAATCACTGGCATGCCAACATACGTAGGATCCCGCATGCGCCGCATGGGCATAGAAGGTGCGTGAGGGAGCAGCCGGATACGTACCTGCACACCTACACCCTCTCGCTCAGTTTGCATGATGCATGGCTGCCAGTCCGGTGGGTGTTGGAGGTACACACACGCATTATTCCACCACTCACCCAAGCTATCCACCTTCTGCCCACAAGGTACACCTACCTGACTCTACCGCCACCCAAACATGCACGTTGCACGGCATGGTGGTGGTGGTGGTGGTGGTGATGGTGATGGTGGTGGTGGTGGTGGCAGTGGCGGTGGCGGTGGTGGTGGTGGTGAGGGCAACATGACGCGTGTGTGCGGAGGTGTGCTGCCTGCCACAATGCCGCCGATGCACCACGTGTGGCCCTTGGGGCAGCACCAGAGACAAACAGTGCCCCACGACTTCGGGCGGACCTCCCCCACTGCCACATGCCTCGCTTGGGTGCTCACGAGGCTGTGCCCCACAGGCCTCCCCCCCCCCCTGCCCACCCTCTCAGAGTGGCGTCTCAGGGCGGGCCCGCGAACGGGGGTTCACACTGCCTTCCTCTCCGGGGGGGGGGGGGGGTGGCAATTCTTTTGAATTTTTTGGAAGTATTTGGAAGTTTTTTGTATTTTTTTTGAGTTTTTTTTTGTAAATTTCAGGAAATTTTGCAACCTTTTTGGAAATTTCAAAAAAAAGGGCCTCGGCGCCGAATGGGCGGGTGCACTTGATGGGCTCTCCGGGGGGTGTTGGTTGTCCTCGGGGGACGGCGGCTGCGGTCTCGAGGCTCTTGGACATCCCCATGGGACACGTGACGAGACCAGCCGAGGGGTGGAGGGGGCGGGCCGAAGCAGAAAGGCGAAGAAAATGGCCAGGGAAATCATGCAGTTGTAGTGTGTTTCATGGCCGCCCGACTGACAGAGGGGGCGTCCAACAACCTGACAAGTGACTCCAACATCCGTCCGATGGATGCACGCCCCGACCCACGACATGTGGAGGGCCATCCTTATCCCGGATGAGGGCAGGGGGTGGACTCCGGTGATGGACACAGCACCACACAATCCTGCCCCCCAGAGCCCAACCAGGCTATTGCTTAAGGAGACAAAAGGCATATCGGGTTTTCACTTGCGGGGGGGGGGGGGGTGGTCAATAGAGCCTCCAAAAACTGTGGGGGGCGGTTTGAGAAAAAGGGCTCAATTGACAGGCATCATTAATGAGTGATTATGAACTCTGGCGCCAAAGGCGCCGAATCTTTTTTTGAGCATTAAAATTGGTGAATTTTTTTTTCACCAATTATACGGCAAATGATGACTTTTCTGTACCCCCTCGACGCGCTGATTCCAAAAATCCCATTTTCATTTTTGGCCGATTTTTGGGTCTGGGTCACCTCAGAGGCCACGGGGGTCGGTCTTGGTAGGATTTTGGGGGTCCTGTCAATTGAGCCCTTTTTTGGGGGGGGCGGTCCAGCCGGGGGGCTCTATCGACCCCCCCTCCCCCCTGCAAACGAAAACCCGGCATCAAACCCCCACCCTGGGCGGGGGGGTCAGAGACCAAAACAAAGTTCGTGTACCTAAAATCGGCCTCAAATTTCCGGCCTCTTTGATATATTCAGTTTTTGCCTGAGGACAATTTTTCTGATGTGGGTGGGTGGGGGGGTCGGCCGGGGCTGGCCGGGCCCCCCTTGGGGTCCTTAAGCAATAGCCTGATCCCAACCGCCGCGCGGTCAGGCATGGTTTGAAGCCCAGCAACATGCGACCCCGGGGCCACACAAGGGGATGGCACGAGAGGCCGGAGCAACACCGAGTTTGGCACCGCAACCACATCCCCGGGCGCGCACCGGCCCGCCGCATGCGCACCGCCGAGCGCACCCCTCCCCCCAGGAATGCATTGGAAGGGGGGGGAAAGTACCCCCCCCCCCCCTCCAGGGCCCCCAGCCTATGCCCAGCCACTGTCCCCCTGACGCCAAGTGCCAGGCTCGGCATTTGTAACGGACAGTAACTGCCCCCAACCGCTTTGGCAACCTCCTCCAACCGCCTGCCTAACCGCCTCTGGGGCCGCCTCCGGCCCCTTCCCTTCTAATGCAGCCCCGCCTCCCGCCCCCTCCGCCGTTCAGGTGGGGTGGATCGCGCCGTCGTTCGAGGTCATGGGGGTGATCACGGAGCTGCAGGAGGGGCTGAGGGGGATGGGCATCACGACCCCGTCCCCCATCCAGCAGATGGTCATCCCCCGCCTGATGCGCGGGGAGAGCCTGGCCTACGCCGCCACCACCGGCTCCGGCAAGACCCTGGCCTACCTCCTGCCGGTCATCCAGGAGCTCAAGGCCCAGGAGCTGGCGGGCGTCGAGCGGCTGGTGTGGCCGCGCCCGCCCTTCCTCTCGGCGTGGGGCCCCGGGGCACGGGCACAGGGGGGGGGGGGAACCTTTGGACAATTTTTGGAAATTTTGGGAAAATTTTTCGAATTTTTTTAAAATTTTAAATTTCAAATTTCAAATTAAGATTTTAAGTTAAATCAAATGAATGAATTTTTGAATTTCCAGAAAAGGGTCCCGGCGCCGAACGGGCGGGGGCACTTGATGGGCTCGGGCCAAGGGAAGTGCTGCGTCCGCGGGGGTGCCGGGGGGTGGGTGCATGGCCCCGCCGGGCGGGGGCGGTCTGTTCGCAGTGCGGGTCCGTCCGCGGGGCCTCGGCCGCGCGGCGCGGGCCCTGCCCGTGCCCCGCGGGGCGTGCGCGTCCGGCCAGTGGGTCGCTTGTGCGCATGGGGCAAGCCCCCCCCACCCGTGTGCCTCCCCAACAGACATGCCGCTGGCGTCCGGCGGGAAATCCGGGTCTCGTTCGGGATCGGCCCCGTGCGGCGTGCCGCCCGGTCGCACGCGCCCACTCACATCCAGAACTCGGTAGGCACCTGTCGCATCCGGGGCACGGCTCGGTAGGGGCTCAGCGTTGCGTGGGTGTGGCGGGCTTGGCACGCGCTAGTGGCGGGTCTGCGCCCCGAACAACAGCCGTCGGAGCGGTGTGGCGTGGCAGCATGGGACCAGGGGCTGGGGGGGACGGACAGGGGGGCTGGGGCGGGGGCCGATGAGGGCTGTGGTTCTGTGGGTAGTGCTGGCGTTGTGCGCTGTCGCATTCGGGTGGTGTGGGGTGCGTGTGGGGGGGGGGGGGCAGGCCTGAGGACGGAGGCGTGTGGACGGCAAAAACAGTCAAACGACCCCCGCAACAACCAGCACAACCCTCAATACGCCAACTACTGGGCGCCGCTGACACGCAAACGGCACATCCCGCCACATTCAGCACAGCCCCGGCACACCAACGACTGGGCTCCGCAAACACGGAAACGACACCAGCAGGAGCACCGGCCGCAGCGGCCGACAGAACGCAGCGACCCGACGCAACATGCGAAGGGAAGAACGGGTGACTGTCCAGGGTCCCGTAAAGGAGCAACAACGCGATGGAATGTCACACAGGGGGGCGACCCTCCACCACCACCATTCCCCGTAGCTGAGGGGCGTTGCGGCTTTGTTCCTTCCACTGGCGGTGCTGTGCCACGGGTGGGGGGTGGATGGATGGACGCTGGTATGGAGGCCCCAGTCCCCCTCTCACCGACGCCCTCAGCCTCGACCGCGCACCGCAGCCGACCCCCCATTGCCCGTCCCAAGCCCCCGAGGCCCAGGAACACCCCCATTCCAATGGACTGGCGACCGACGGAGTGGCCCCCGCTACGCCCCCCCCCCCCCCACCCGCCGATATTCGAAGGAAGCCCGAACAAAGGGGGTCCTTCGCACCCCCCCCCCCTCCCCCCCGAACAAGGCAACGCACGTTCGCATGCGTCGAAAGTGGGGAGAGGGTGGCGCCGGGGGGGCACGTAGGCACTGGCGGGCACGGCCTGCGCTCCGGGTTTGCTGGTCTTTGGGGAGGGGATGGGGTGGCCGGCCATGGGCTGCGTGACGTTGCAGGGCACGGGCCGAACTCAATGGTCATGGGGAGGGGGGGGGGCATGTTTAGAGAAGTGCCTGGGGACTCTTATTCGGATGATGGCCCTCGGCATCCCCCCGTCCCGGTGGGGGGGGGGGGCGTTGGGGTGCCAGTGACCCGCGGGGGCAGAGCCGGGAGCGCCGCACGGGCGCAGCAGGGGCCACTCTACACCGGGGGGACGGGGCAATCAGGAACGGGCGGCATTGGGACGGGCAAGACGGGGGCCCAACAGAAGTGTGCCGAATGATGCCACGGTATTTGAAGGTCCGAGGCCGTTTCCCCGGGTGCCATTGTCGGCCCCGTCGGCGCGCACATCGCCCCTGTGTCCGACGGCCTCCAGGAAGTCAGAGCACTCATCCAACCGACCCTCCAGAGGCTGAGAGAGAATAGCAGCCGCCGACCAAAGGCCCGTGGGAAACCCCCACCGCCGTTTGCGGTCGATGGGCATTGCTGTGCCCCCCCCCCCCCCCGGGACTGTACCGCATTGTGCAGCGGTGCAGTGGTGCCGAATCTTCTCCGCACCACATGTCGCCCATCCACGCTCTGCACATTCCCAATCCCCCCCCCCCCCATCCCACCCTCAGCCCGAGTCACGGAGGTGAGGGCAGCGCAATGCGGAGAAGTTCGAAGACACGAACACGAAATGGAACTGAGTTGGCGATGAAGGCCGTGAGGCAGGCGCGGCTGGAGCGACAGCGGCGGGTCCACCCCTGACCTTTGAGCCCGCCCCCCCCCCCCCGGTACAGTACGAGAGCATGTGGGGCCCGAGGCCCAGCGGACCGTGACTCGGCCCTCCGGAGGCGGGCCCCCTCGCGATGCCCGGCCGTGAAGGGGCCAGCGAACCGGCGACGCGGGGCGGCTGCGCGGGCGACGCCGCGGCGGGAGGGGCCCGGCGGAGGGCCCACAGCCCGAGCCCCGATCCCTGTGGACTGTGCGCGGGGGGGGGGGGGGGGGGCTCGGGCGGCGATGAGGGGCGGCGGGCGCGTGAATGGGGCCTGTGTGCCCTCCGCACGCGAAGGACCTGCCCCGGGGGGGGGGGGGGACTGCGGCGGTGTGCCACGCCCCCACGGGGGAAGGCCGGGCCCCCACACCCACGCCAACGCAGTGGCACGTGCCCTGGCAGAGGGAGGGAGTGGAATGGCCGTGCCCCGTCGGAGGAGGGGCGGGGGGGTACCCCCCCTTCCTGCCCCCGGCCCCCCCCCTCCAGACAAAGGGACCAATCGTGGGGAGACGGGGGAGACGGGGAACAAAACGTGATTTACATTCTGGAAAATCTGATGGGGCCATGTGTAGTACACACACTTTTGGGTCCCAGACCCCCCCCCCCCTTCAGGGCTCCTGATTAGCAGCACGGCACCACCGGAGGGGGGGGGGGGTCCCACACCACCGACCCCCCCCCCGCCCCCCCCCCTTTCAGGGCTCCTGTTAGCAGCACGGCACCACCGGAGGGGGGGGGGGGTCCACACCACCGCCCCCCCCCCTTTACAATGTTGGTCTATTTTTTCTCCCGCGCCGTCGGTGCAATTGATGACTGTGGTCGCCTGCTTTACCCCCCCTTCCACAACTTCCCTGGACACGTGCCCTGTCTCCAGGGCGGTCCTTAAAGGACGAGATTTTTTTTTTTTTGGCTAAGGACCGCCCTTAAGGACCGCCCCAAGGGACCACCAACCGCCAACCGCCAACTCCCATCAACTGCCAACCGCCACCAACCGCCAACCACCTACCGCCACCAACCGCCAGCCACCAACTGCCGCCAACCGCCAGCGGCGACCGACCGCCGACTGCCAACCACTGCCAACCGCCTCCAACCACCAACCGCCAGCCACCAACCGCCGCCAACCACCACCAACCGCCACCAACCGCCAGTTGCCAACTGCCAACCGCCAACTGCCGCCAACCGCCAACCGCCAACTGCCACCAACCATGGTTGAGCACATGGAGTGCCCGCGGGCTTTTTTGGGAAAACTGGTACCGGAACACTTTTTTTTTTGTTTCCGTTAAGGACAGCCCTGCCTGTCTCTGCGAGAACACCCGCCATGCCTCTGCCTCCCCCATCGCCCCCGGCCCACGCTCCGCCGTTGTGCCCAGCCCAAGCGCCCGCGCGCCATCGTGTTTGTGCCGACCCGGGAGCTGGGGCAGCAGGTGCTCTCGGTGCTGAAGGCCCTGTCGCACCACGCCAAGATCTCGTCCACGCTGGTCGTGGGGGGGGAGGACTATGGCAAGCAGCGCCGCGCCCTGGACCGCCCAGTGGACGTGGTGGTCGCCACCCCCGGCCGCCTGCGGGAGCACTGGAAGAAGGGCCACTTCTACATGTCGGAGGTGTGGCCGCCCAGCCCCTCCGCCCCCGGTGCCCCACCCGCCCCCTCCCGCACCCCAGGGGGGGGGGATCCAGAGGGGCCTGTGCCTGGGTTGTTGTCACCGGAAGGAGGAGGGTCTCCCCCCCCCCCCTTGGACCCCCCCCCGAGATACCCCCGCTCCCCCCCCCCCCGTTAGCAGGGATGGATTGGAAGGGGGGGAGCCCCCCCCCCCGCTTCCAGGGCGCCCACCCTACGCCCAGCCCAAGGGGGGCGGCCTGTTCGAATTCCAGACGAGCCCCCCCCCCCCCAGTCCCCAAAACCCGCAGACCCCCGGTCCTGTGGTCTAGCGCCTCAAAATAATCCCCATGACGCGCTGATCATTTTGAACATACACAACTGGGTTAAAAAGAATTTTAGGACAAAAATTTGCCCATTAGCTCAGACTCCCATCAGCCATGGTCCGACCCGGAGGTCAGGTTGGGGGTCAAAATTATTTTTTGTGTTGTTCACCGATTTTTGAAATCTCCGCAAACTTCTGACTATTTTGAGTATAGGCACATAGGGTAAAAAAAAAACTACCCCCTCAGGAGGGTAAAAAATTTTCGGCGCCTTTGGCGCCGAAACTTTCCCCCAAAATCTTAAATTGGAGAAAGACAGGTTCGAAAACTTTGGGGGGTCTGGGGGGACATCACAGCCCCCGCAGCTCCCGGGTGCTTAAGTGGGGGGAGGGGGGGATTGGGCCAGGGGGGCGGGTGTCAGGGAACGGGGACCCTCCTCCTTTGGGGTGGGCCCCGGATGACATGCAATGCGATGAAAACCGGTGCAGGCAATCGGTGCTCGTCAGCTGTAGTCTGCGTCAGAGCCTGCTTCTGGCCCCCCTGGCAGAGGAGGAGGGGGGGGGGGAGGTCTAGGTGGGGGGAGGGGAAAGAAGGAGAAAGGAAGGCACCTCTGAGGCGGCCCCAGAGGCGGTTAGGCAGGCGGTTGGAGGAGGTTGCCAAAGCGGTTGGGGGGCGGTTACTGTCGGTTACAAATGCCGTTGAGGCTGGTACTTGGCGTCAGGGGGACAGTGGCTGGGCCACGGGGGGCGGCCTATTCAAATTCTGGACCCCAACTGGGTGCGAAACCTTTTGGGGGCTTGGGAGGGGGGGGTGAGGGGGGGGGCAGGTGGGTCGGCCAGTCAGCCGCCGAAGTCCCCAGGGGGGGGGGTCGGTGGGTACCCCAACCTGCATACCGTCCCGCCACATCCTGAGGCCCCCTTCCCCCCGGAGGTACTACGGCGGAGCTGTGCAGGTCGTCTCAGGCCCCCGGTCGTTGGACCCGGGGCCACACACACCCCCACAGCCCCCGTCCGGGACCGGCGCAGTGCAGTGCCCACACACACACACACGGCCCATGCCCCACGCCCACACGCCGGCCTCGGCCCCCCAGACCTCCCGCGTCATGTCTCGGGGCCTGTGAACCACCGCCCGTGTGCCTCTCACACACGGGGCACACGTTGTGGGGGCCTGCGGGGGGGGGCGGGCGCAGGATACGCCAGTGACTGCCCTGCGTAGGGCCCCCCAGCGCCCCCCCGGGTCAGGGCCCTGCCTTGACACGGTTGTGTGCCCGGCCAACGGCGAGGGGCCGCTGCCCTCCGCCGTGCGGACCCGACACGGGGCAGTGGGACAGGGACAGTCCCGGGGGCTGCGTTGGCACAACGTCCCGAGGGAAAGGGGGAGGGGGTGTGTGGGGGGGGGGGGTGAGGGTAGGCCAGGCAAAGGGACAGGGGCGGGGGGGCACGAGGGGGTGAGAGGCCGATGGGCACCGCCGCCTGCGGAGGGAGAGTGTTCAGGGCTGTGGTGGTTGATGTGGCCCCGAGTCCACCGCGGGGCCGCCGCTGGACTGGGGCTGTCAGGGTGCGTGCCTGTCCGGCATTGGGCATCCCCCCCCCCCTCCCCATCAGACCCCCCTCCCCCTGGGGCCGCAGCCCCCCCCCCCCCCCCACCCAAACAGAACAGAAGGCGCCCTCAAGTCCGGGGGGACGCAGGCGCACACCCCGTTCCCCTGCCCTGATCCCACACCCTCTGGGGACGTGGGAGGGCCCCTGCTGCCCGACCGCCGCAGCGCAGGGCACAGGGCCTGTCCAGGCCGGCGGTCCTGCTTAGCTGCGCCCCCCCCCCCCCCACTAGTGAGAGGAGCCCGGGGGGTCCTCTGAGTCGCCAGCCAATCAGTCATCCCCCGTTCCACAGGGATGTGCTTGGCCCTGCCCTAAGGCGGCAGCGGGCGGGGGGGGGGGGGGCGTTTGGGACCACGTCCACCGGGCGAGGGGGGCTACTGCTGTTTGACGTTTGAAGCATTGTCCGGACGTTCAGCGGCACTTTCTGCCAACGACCGTCAGCCAGATTGACAGATTGTAGGACTTTAGGTGTAGTGAACACCTGTGGACTCCATGCCATCTTGTTTACTACAGCGAAAGGCGCCCATGACATGTCACTGAAGAGCTTTTTCTTCGACTTTTGCTTTGCACCTCTGCTTTGTTCTGAACAGTGCCGGTCGTGCACACGCATCTGTATGCCATAGCGGCGTTTGGGAGTGTTGAGGGGGGGGGGGGGGCAGGGATGCATTGGAAGGGTGGGGGGTACCCGCCCCCCCCCCTCCAGGGCGCCCAGCCCACGCCCAGCCACCGTCCCCCTGACGGCAAGTGCCGACTTCAATGGCATTTGTAACCGACAGTAACCGCCCCCAACCGCTTCGGCAACCTCCTCCAAAGGCCGGTCTAACTGCCTCTGCGGCCGCCTCGGAGGTCCCTTCCCTTCTAATGCATCCCTTGGGGGGGGGGGGGGTCCAGTACCCCTGTCCCTCCCCCATGGGGATGGGGGGGGTGGCGGAAGTCTTGCTCTTGGGGTCCCTCAACAAACGGACGCGGTACAGAGGTACAGGGCCAGACTCGCTGCGTTCTGACCCGCGCATCCTCAGATCCAGAGGAAGAGCCACAAGGGTAATCCGTGCACCACTGCCGGCTGGACATCCCCCCGCCGTTCCACCGCCCCGGCGCCCTAGTGCAATGTCGGGGTGGGAGGGGGGATCCCTATCACAGCGAAAGGCGCCTGTGGACATGACCACTGACGAACCTTCTTAGTGCTGTCGCTTGCTGACGTGCTCCCTTGCGCCTCGGCTCACCAATCCCAAGGGGGGGGGGGGGTTGCCCCCGCTTCTGATGGCCCGGGAGGGGGCCCCAAAGGGATGGGGTCCCCCCGAATCCGGCCCCCGCGCAGTGCTGCTGGGAGGGGGGGGGGCGCCCTCCAATCCCTGGTCCCCTCAGCCCCCCCCCGCCCCCTGATACGGGGCTGTGAAGTGGTTGCTGTGGTGGGTGCCCCCCAAACTCGGGGCCGGGCGGGTCAGCCCCCCCCCCCCTGGCCCCCAAGACCCCCCCCCCCCCGCACACAGTGACAGCCCCCCCACCCCCTTGAACAAGGGTGTTGGGGAATGGCGGCAAACAGTAACACCGAAGAACGTGCGGCTCCCACGGAGCCGCCCGTCCGGGACCCTGCGCCCTCATCTCCACCGGCACACCCCACCGCCCCCGGGAGGGGCACTGCCCCTGTGCCGTGTCCTGTCCGCACCCTCGTCCCCGCACCCGGTCTGTAGGCAGACCCCCCCGCAAAGGCAGCAAGTCCCCTCTGCAACCGCCCGCCGCCCTCATGCATGATGCCCGCACCCCTCCCCCCCAAGGGACGCTGCCGCTGCGGGCGGGGGGTGCACGACCCGGTCGCATTGTGGTCTTGGTCGAGGGCCGCGCACGTGCGCACGCGGTACGCCCGCTTTCTCTTTGCGAAGGCCTCGCTGGGCCTTGCGGTGGGGGCGGTGGCTTTGAGGGGTCCAGGGCGCGGAGGCAGTGGGCGGCGGGGGGCCGCCGGGGGAGGCCCCCATCGGCTGTTGTGCCACATCTCCCTCTGATGGGACGGCACCCGCACCACATCTCGGCCCTTCGGCCAAGGCGCCCAGTGTCTGCGGTGCCCTCCTCTGGTGTCGGGCCTGCCGCACGCGGTCTCCGCCCTCGAGGCCATTCTTTTTGGAATTTGGAAAAAATTCAAAAAAAAATGCCCAAAAAAAATTTCAAAAAATTCCAAAAAAAATTCCAAAAAAAATTCCCAAAAAAATTCCCCCAAAAATTCCGAAAAAATTTCCTAAAACAATTCCAAAATAAATCCCAAAAAAAAATGCCAAAAACAATTCAAAAAAAATCCAAAAAAAATTCCCCCCAAAAATTTCAAAAGAATTCCAAAAAATTCCAAAAAATTCCAAAACAATTCCCAAACAATTCCAAAACCATCCCAAGACGCCCATTCCTCTGCGCAGGTGAAGGAGGTCGTCATTGACGAGGTGGACACAATGCTGACGCAGGGTTTCACGGGGGACGTCATGCAGTTCCTGAACCCGATCATCCTCAACGACGACCGCGACCTGCAGGTCATCTTCGCGACCGCCACCATGACGAGGCCCGTCCGCAAGTTCCTGCAGGAGTCCAAGTTCGCGGACGTGGAGATCCTGGAGGCCGCGGATCTGCATCGCGTCGTCCCGAGGTCCGTTGGGAGGGGCGCGTGCGCACGGGGCATGCCCCGGTCGGTCCGCGGCAATCCCCCGGTCGGTGCGGGGTATGCCCCGGTCGGTCCGCTCAGTAATACCCGCCCCCCCGCGCCACCCGAACTCAGTAGGAACGTGCTGCGTCCAGCGTGTGGCTCAGTAGGACCCTGCCCCATCCGATCGTGTTTGGGCGGGCGGACGGTGGTGGCACGCCTGTTGTCCAGTGTGACAGAGGCACCAAAGACAACACATTATTCGCCGTGATGCCATCCTCCCCCCCCCCCCCCCAAGGGATGCATTAGAAGGGAAGGGGCCTCAGAGGCGGCCTCGGTGGCGGTTGGATAGGCGGTTGGAGGAGGTTGCCAAAGCGGTTGGGGGGCGGTTACTGTCGGTTACGAATGCCGTTGAGGCTGGTACTTGGCGTCAGGGGGACAGTGGCTGGGCATAGGCTGGGGGCCCTGGAGGGGGGGGGGTCTTCCCTCCAATACATCCCCCCCCCCCCATCCCGCCGGAGGCCAATCACATCGATCGGTCCAGGACATGGCCTAGTGCGCGCGCGGCATGCGGTCGGTCAGGGGCGTGCCCCGCTGCGCCCCGCACGACCCCCCCCCGCGTGAGGTGTGGTCGCGTGCGCGGCGCGTGCCCCAATCCCCCCCATCCCCCGCCCCCCCCGCCCTCCCCAACGCCTCCCCCCGCCGCGGCTCCGCAGCATGAGGCACGTGATCGTGCAGACGAAGGGCCGGGACAAGATGGACGTGCTGGAGGAGGTCCTCAACGCCAATCAGATGATGAAGAAAACCATGATCTTCTGCAACTCCCTGGCCGCCGTGCACGCCGTGGACAACACGCTGCAGGAGGTGTGCCCCCCCCCCCCCCCCCCGGCCCCTGGAGTCCGCAAACCCCCGCATGGACTCGGGCAACAGCCCCGTCTCCGGGACGGCAGACCCCCGGAGTAGTCAAACAGGACAAGTCATCCGGGGGCTCCGTTGACACAACCAAAACACGTTCGGGCCCACAGAGGGTCAGAGTGTGCAGTGGCGAGAGGCCAATAGGCGCCGCCAAAGGCACACAATCGGATACCGAGGCCTTGTGCCAACCCCCCCCCCCCTGGGCCGCCCCAGACCACGTTGGCGCTCGGGGGGTGTGTGCCCATGGGGGGGGGGGCACGCCCCCCCCCCCGCCGCCCCTCTGGACGGGGCAAAATGCTGAGGAGAGCTGGACCACATTCTGTGCCAAGATGCCGCCGAAGGCCCCGGACACCCCCTCAAAGAGGGGGCGTGGGATCCAGCGCCGGCGGGGGCGCCGTGGGCCTCCCCTCATTTTGCGTGGCGTACCCCAATCGATGTCTGACCGCATCACCGCACGCCGTGCGTCAAAGTGCGTGACTCCCTCTGAACACCCTCGACGCCTCCGCCCTGTTCAATGCTGCGCTCTCAGTCCGCGGCGCATGTCTTTGCGATGCCCCCTTCAGCGCAAGCCTTTTTTGAGTGGCTTGGATACCCTCCCCCAGGGGGGGGGGGGGCTGCCTGCCTGCCTTTTTTGAAATGCTGGGTGCCCTCCGCGGAATCACCCCCCCCCCCCGCCGGTGGGGGTAGGCCAAGAGTGGGTTGGGATTTTTTGGGGAAAATATTTGTAAGCAAAATTTTCATTTTACCCCTGAGCAGTGGGTTGCCAGATCTGGTCAGTACCCTAGCGGTACTATGTTACATCTGTGACCCAGATGTCCTGGGTTCGAAACTAGGGCGTTGGGGTATTTAAGTCGACAGATGCAGAAGGCTGGGCTAGGCTGAGATTTTATGGGGGAATAGATTCAAAGTGAAATATCTATTCGATTGCATTGCGTGTGGTTTGATATTGGGTGGGTACTGTGGACAAGGCGGTGAGTGGGTGCCTGCCTCCTTGACTGGACCCCCCCCCCCCCTAGGGTAGGGGTAGGACAAAAGCAGTGCCTGCCCTGAAAAAGTGCCTGCCTCCTCCAAGATTTCACCCCCCCCCTCCCCCCGTATCACAAAAAAGGCTTGCTTCAGCGGGACGGACCTGTGACATCATCATCGGGGGGGTTTGGTTTGGGCAGACAGCCGGGGATGGGGTGGGGGGTGGGGGGAGGGGGGGGCAAAGTAGGGTCTTCAGGATAACGCGTGGAGGAGCAGGACACCTGGGCCGCACAGAAACACAGCGAGGCAGGCTATGGACGGCCTGTGGACAGAGGTGTGTGGACAGCAAAAACAGTCAAACGACCCCGGCAACAACCAGCACAACCCCCAATACGCCAACTACTGGGCGCCGCTGACGTGGGGGGGGGGGGTGATACCCCCCCCCCCAAACGGTGCCGAGCCCCATCAAAGGCCGTGTGCCACAATGCGGCGCGCGCTGCGGAGGGGCCCGGCGCCGTGACACGCGCGCGTTTGGCGATCATGGGACAAGGGGGCGGTCGGGCGGTGAGGCCGGGATGGCGTTGCTCCGGCGTGTGCCGCGCCGGCCGTCCGGAACGGCGTCGTCAACGGAGGGCTGGCGGTTCCTGTTGTCCAGTTCGGAGTGGACGTGGTGAGCTATCACAAGGACTTGCCGGTGGGCGACCGGGCGGCGAACCTCGAGAAGTTCAAGAGCGGGGCCGTCAGCACGTTGGTGTGCACGGACATCGGGCAGCGGGGCTTGGACATCGATGTAGACCACGTGATCCTGTTCGACTTCCCGCGCAGTCCCATTGACTTCTTACACAGGTCTCTGCGGTGGCACGCGATGGGGGACTCAGGACGGGATGTGGAGTGTGGGCAGGGATGCATCAGGAGGGAAGGGGCCGGAGGCGGCCCCAGAAGCGGTTAGGCAGGCGGTTGGAGGAGGTTGCCGAAGCGGTTGGGGGCGGTTACTGTCGGTTACAAATGCCATTGACGCCGGCACTTGCCGTCAGGGGGACAGTGGCTGGGCATTGGCCGGGCGCCCTGGAAGAGAGGGGGGGGTACTACCTCCCCCACTGTCCAATGCATCCCTGGGTGTGGGCCTGCAAGCCAAAAGGGAATGGCGTGCAGGTGGTCCACCCGCACTTCGTGTCCTTCCCTCTCGATCATGCGACCGGATGGCGCTGCCGTAGGGTCGCGGTGTGGCGGTGCGCATCGCATTTGGTTTCGATGGCGGTGAGTCCCATGTGGCCCACGCGCCCATTGACCCGCCCGTGAGGGTCCGTCTCGGGGGAATGACGCTTCTGTTGGTTGTGTTTCGATGGGAAGGGGAAGGCGTGCGCTTCCTTCGGAGGGTTGGCCTTTGGCATTTGGCTCTTCGATGTGCCGGTGGGGGCAGTGGCAAACGAGAGGTCTGCATCCAAAAAGTTCAACGTGCGGCTTTTCAAGTCCCGGCGCAAACGCGCCGCGGTTTTTGCGGGTCTTGTGCTGTGCGGCACGAAAGGGGGTGGTTTGCGGTGGGTGGGCGCGAAAGCGCTGAGGATTCCCGAAATCGGTGCTTGTGGGCATGGCATTGGAGTGATGGCGTGTCGTTTTCTGCGACATACCACCGGAGGAAAAATTTAGGTGGGGACGAAATTGATGTTGACCAATTTGGAAGGCCTCGCTCCTGCCAAACATTTCCCTCGATTGTAAGGATGCTGTGCGCTAAAATGGGTGCACAGGAGCCCATTCGGTGACCATCCAGAGCCCACCAGGAACACAACAGTACCCATCCACTGGGAAGCAACAGCAAGGGACCTTATACCAAATTCTTCCTTCATTTCTACAGGGGAGGGGAAAATTTTGTCCGGGGACAATTTCGCCAGGGGAAAATTTCGCCACCCTTGAAATCCCCAAAGCCCCAAACAAGCATGTGTCTCGCAAAATGTCTCTCAATTTTTGAAAAAACAAATTTCGTCGCTCAGTCTGTATATGCTTCTTGAGGACAAACATGTCAGATGCAGTCATTACTCCAGTGGTACATGCACTTGGTCCTGACTGTATAGGGGTTGGTTAAAATCCAGGTTAAGCAATGTTTTTCATCTGTCCAGCACTTGTGAATCTGATGAGATTGATTTTTCATGCACAAACAAAGCCTGCGTGAAGCAATCTCCGATGGTCACAAAACAACAAGACATGCACTATACAGCATGCATCTGCGCAACAAACGGTTGGCTCAGGCGTGTTCGTAATTGCGCCTGGCCCTTCTCAGGAAACACAATGCTTGCAGCTGTGGTGAAGGATGGGACTGTTACGCAAAAATTTCGCCAGGGGAAAAATTCGCCACCTTTCTTATCGGCGAAGTTTTCCCCGCGGAATTCTCCCCTGGCGAAATTTTCCCCTCCCCTGTAAGGAGTAGTACCAAGATTTTTTTTTCCCCTCCCAGTTTGGCCCTCCCAAAACACAACCCCCTCAATTTATCCCCCCGGTGGTACGCTGTCTGAGCAACATCGGCAGGATTACCCTCACATCACAGACCTAAGTTCTGCTTCTACGGAACGGACCCCGACCTGCCGTGCCTGTTGCGCTGTAGAAATAACCCACTGAAACCTACACAAAGACAACAGTTCACCCACGAATGCCCTTGCACACCGCAAAATCTTCATCCGTCAGTTGTGCAGCCCTTCGTGTTTTGGACTCGGAACCGCCAACAATGCGGCCCAACGCACTTTACTTTTGCCCCCGATGTTGCATTATATTGCGCACCACAGAGAAGTACCATT
Source organism: Eutreptiella sp. 'Long Island Sound 2002' (assembly GCA_964036045.1). Lineage (NCBI taxonomy): Eukaryota > Euglenozoa > Euglenophyceae > Eutreptiales > Eutreptiaceae > Eutreptiella > Eutreptiella sp. 'Long Island Sound 2002'. The sequence continues at coordinate 25,052,454 of OZ038381.1, read as the reverse complement.
CATCCGTGCAAGGCACCACCTCACCTGCATACCACCACACGCCTGGGGGTGCTCTCAGCCATCTGAGTGCACTTCCCAGTTTCTCTGCCTTCGATATGCATTCTTGTCACACCCTCCCTCAAGGTACTCAGCATAAGTTGTAAGTTGTCGGCCATGGGGCATTGGTTGGAGCATACGGAGTTGGGTTGTACTGTGTGAGGCCATAGGGTCAGGCAACAGGGCAGCAAGCCCCATGTGGGATCGCCACCGGTGATGCTGAACAGCTGTTTTATGTGGTTGGTGCTTTGAACTCTGACTGCTCCGTGTGCACCACCATGTCATGATGAGTGTTCGCAAAGCACCGCCATGTCTTCGAGAACATGGAAAGGCAAGCACTAGAAGTTACTTCCCACGGGCGGAACATTACGGGAACACCATCCGGAAAATCTGGGGGAAAAGGCAGGGAATGGGAAGTTTTTGAAGTTTTGTGGGAAAATGATGTGAAACCAGCCCTGAAATGGTCGAAAAAGGTGGTCTCTTTGAGTGATGGGGGACCGGCTGTGACCTCAGGGAAAATGGGCCGAAATGGGGGGCAATGAGCAGATGCACTACTTCGGGTATGGGATGCAGAAGCCAGCAGCCACCGGCCTTGCAGTCGCAAAGGGCCTCCGCAATTGAACGCGAAATGTGAAGACGCGACGGTCTCCGTGGGGCTGTAACTGTCCTCCTACAACGGCATCGCACCGTGAAGCAGTGGAACCATGCCGCTTTGGTGCAACATACACAAACGTGCCATGCCTCTTGGTATTCGCCCTGTCAAGAGGCCCCATGCAACCCCGTGTTCCCTGGAGATCGGAGGCTGACGCTGCGGGCGTCCGTGTCTGGGCTTTCCCTTCCTGCCGCACCCTTCTTCATTTGCCGGCAGACTGCGCTGCCTACATTAAAAGAGGGGCTCCACCCGCCCATCGGATGCGAGTTGCGGCGCACTCCTTGGGCACCGGTCACATATATTCCGGAACCACCGAAATATATTCCGGAAGCACCGGAATATATTTCGGAACCACCGGAATATGTTCCGGAACCACCGGAACATATTCCGAAGCACCGGACCATCTTCCGGAACCACCGGAATATGTTCCGGAAGCACCGGAACATATTCCGAAGCACCGGACCATCTTCCGGAACCACCGGAATATGTTCCGGAAGCACCGGAACATATTCCGGAACCACCGGACCATCTTCCGGAACCACCGGAATATGTTCCGGAACCACCGGAACATATTCCGGAACCACCGGAACGCAGTAGAGTTGTTGAGGCGGCGCAGGAGGGCAAGAGGGCGGGGCCGATGCAGGGGCCTTCTTCTTGGGATCGCCCGACTTGGACCCGGAGGAACACTTGGGACTGGGGTTTGGTGATGCAAGGGTTCACTGCATCCGCGTCTGCCACACGCGGGGCAGGGGGTGACGAGTGGTCCGCTCTGCCCTGTTCCCGCAGCCCCACGTGCGTGCGTCCCGCCAGCCCCGGTGCGTTCCCCGGCGTCATTCCTCAGGGCCGGGCGCACCGCCCGCATGGGCAAGACGGGCACTGTGACCTCCATCATCCACAAGAAGGAGTACACGCTGGCCAGGTCTGTCTCGCCCCCCCCCCCCCTACACTTGGAGCTGCGGTGGGTGTAGTGTCCTCTGGCAAACCTCACCAGTCTCAAGACATGCCGACCTGGTCCAGTGGTCTAGTGGCTCGCCCCTGACCTCGTGCATCATGTCTCGGACTGTGCACCACTGCCCCTGTGCCTCTGACGCTGTGGCACAGTGTGGGGCCTGCAGTACTGCCACTGCTTGTGGGTGAGCGCAGATACTCCACTGACTGCTCAGCGTAGGGCACACAGTGCCCCCAGTCAGTACCATGAAATAACATGGTGTGTGTGTGTGTGTGTGTGTGTGCGACACACAGTGCGCGCAGTTGGCTCTGAAATGATACTACCGTTGATGCACACTGCACTCCTGTGTTCCCTGTCACATCAGAAAGGCGCCTAGCCTTCAAACGACCATGACTACTTTGTTTTGATTGGCCTGACGAGTTGTTGACGACCAGTGCCCTGCCCTGCCTGCCTGTCGATCCACAGTGGGTTTGTGCTTGGTTCTTTGGTCACCTCACGCCGTGTGTGTGTGTGTGTGTGTGTGTGTGTGTGTAAGTGTGTGTGAAGGCGCACGAGTGTAGTGTGTGTTGGGATTCACTGCGCCTGGGCCGCCCAGGGTCTGTGGTGTCCTGTAGCCCCGAGTCCAACGCGGGGGAGCCTGAGACGTCCTGACAGGTCAGCCCAAGGGTCCCTAGGGACCGGCGCTTCAGGATCCGTCAATACTGGTGCTGGGCACTATCCCATCCCCTCCCATCCCCCCCCCCCCTCCCCCGGGGCCGTGGCTGCCCGGGACCCAAAGCGGCCGACGTTCTGCGGGTTGTGGCTGAAGTTCTGCGGTCCACCGGACGTGAGGGGCCTTGGCCGGCGCCGGCGGCCGCCCGGGGGATGGGCAACGGGACCGGGGCTGTCCCCTCAACACGGCGAAGGGGGTTGCACTGCACGGCCGTCATGCCCTCGCCGGCGGCCGCGGCGTGTGGCAGGACGACGCATGTGGGGGGCGTGGGGTGCAGTCCTCTGTCCGGCGGCGGGGGCGGGGGCCTCTGCCCCACCCTCACAGCTCTACCCACGTCAGCGCCTGGTGACCATGTCAATGGGGGCACCAAAACGGATGTCGGCGGGTGCTGCGAGTCACACGAAATGGCCTCCCTCGGTCGTCGTCATTGTCCTCGTCGTTGGAGGAGGAGGAGGAGGAGGAGGAGGAGGAGGAGGAGGAGGAGGAGGAGGAGGAGGAGGAGGAGGAGGAGGAGGAGGAGGAGGAGGAGGAGGAGGAGGAGGAGGAGGAGGAGGAGGAGGAGGAGGAGGAGGAGGAGGAGGAGGAGGAGGAGGAGGAGGAGGAGGAGGAGGAGGAGGAGGAGGAGGAGGAGGAGGAGGAGGAGGAGGAGGAGGAGGAGGAGGAGGAGGAGGAGGAGGAGGAGGAGGAGGAGGAGGAGGAGGAGGAGGAGGACCAGGAGCAGGAGGAGGAGGAGGAGCAGGAGCAGGAGGAGGAGGAGGAGGAGGAGGAGGAGGAGGAGGAGGAGGAGGAGCAGGAGGAGGAGGAGGAGGAGGAGGAGGAGGAGGAGGAGGAGGAGGAGGAGGAGGGTGTTCTGCGAGAGGTCGAGGGGATTGTCATGTTGTTTGAGTGCCAGGGGCCGGGGCATAGCACACTCCGTCGCATGGCCCCCTCGCGTTGCGGGTGTTGTGGTGGGCCCGCCTCTCCGCTTCTCAGGGCCATTGATTTCGCCATCAAGAAGGACTTGCCGCTGGATGGGCTCACGACCAACCCCAACGACTACAAAGACGGGGGACGGCTGGCGGCGATTGTTGGCCGTAAGCCCAAGGTCCGCGCTTGCCTTGTGCTGACATCCTCAGTCCTGACCCCCTCCCGCCATCTGTGTGCCACGCTGTGAAGGGTCTGAGGCCCTCAAGCGTGGTTAAGCACACACACACACGCACAACACACACACACACACACACAAATGCGCGCGCGCGCGCACACACACAAACACACACAAATGCGCGCGCACACACACACACACACACACACAAATGCGCGCGCACACACACAAACACACACAAATGCGCGCGCGCACACACAAACACACACAAATGCGCGCGCGCACACTCAAACACACACAAATGCGCGCGCACACACTCAAACACACACAAATGCGCGCGCGCACACTCAAACACACACAAATGCGCGCACACACACACACATGCGCGCGCGCACAAATGCGCACGCGCACACACACCCGCACGCACACACGTACGCGCAAACACACGCACACATACACACGCCTTGCCAGGCATCATGGAGGGGCTTGTATCCTTTCAAAGAAGTCGAGGGCAATGCGTCTGTAGTGACGAGGGGTAGATTTGATAATGGCATTTGCCTGACCCATGGGTGAGCTTTCCCAAGACGATGTGATACTGCACACGATAGTGGGATCACTGATGCACCGTTGGGCGATTTGACGGTCCATAGGACCCTGTGTCATGGCACTAATTAATGGTGCATCTGCTTTGTGCTTGGGCCGGTGACCAGCAGGGCGGGGTCACCAGGCGTGTCATTGGGAAGGGACGGGGTTGGCAAGGCAAGATCATCCGCCAACACACTGCGGGAGTTGGAAGGAGGGTCAACTTCCTCAACAGCCTCAAAATCCTGACCGGGGGTGAAACAACTAGGGGATTGAATAACCCGCACAGAGGGATCAACATTCGGAACGCTCAAAAAAGACAGCACAAAGCCTTTTGGCATATGGGTGAAGGAAAGATAAGCAAGTGGACCACGGTGGTCAAGCACCTGTGTTAAGGTGCACATGCATTGATAACCACAAGAAGAGGAGGGGTTTCTGTAGGTGTAGGTGCAGGGGTGGGGGTAGGAGAGGGGGGGGGGCAACAAAGCACGTCCCCAAGTTGAAGGGCTAATCCAAAAAGAACAGTAGAATGAATGCAACCACAACGCACCATCATCATACAACCATTCGGTAATTCAGTGATATTGCTAGCTACTGCAAATTGATACACCACATAACATGCGCAGATCTGGCAAAATCCCATGGCAGCGGGGGGCAGCAACGGGCCATACGCCGACTCCCTCCCACTTCCTTGCCACTTTTCAAGGGGGGGCTGGGTCGGTGGGGGGGGGGGGGTGGTTTAGTTTGGTTTGGTGTACAACAAGGATACGGCGGACAAAAGACCCCAACCAAGCCCATTCCTCGTCGAAAGAAGGATGCGCACCTTTCTTCCCCCATGAGCGCTCACTTCACAGCCGGTCCAGGGGGTGGCGCACCTTTTGCGCCCAGTGCGTCTTGTCTTGTGTGCCCTCCCTAGGCCCGCAGCGGCGCCATGGCGCCATTCAGGCGCCCCACTCACCGCCTACAAGAATAGGAAAATCACCATATGCTGGGTTACCGGCTGGGTCCGAGCTCCCCTTCATGAAGAAATCCGTATCCATGGCACCATCCAAGCACCCCACTCACTGCCAGCAAGGAGCAGGTGGGACCACGTGATGCTAGGTTACCAGTTGGGGCCCAGCTCTCCTTCCTGCAAAAGTCCAAAAAACTGCCCATAGCAGCAGCAAATACTCAAGCAGCTTGCGCACGGTGCGCCCCTTGTGCAACGCGGCTCCACTTCCGCTACTCCCAGGTATCGAGCCCGGGTCTCCTAATCTCATGGCCTCCAAGGTACCAGCCCACACCTACATCTTCGGCGGGAATCGAACCTGGGTGTGCACCATGCCTCAAATCGGCACACACCACTTGGGTACTTCGACTTCCCGCCTCTTGTCTTCTTCTTTTTCTTTTGTTTTAAATTGGCAATGCCACAGTCCAATCCCACAGTGCAAATTATTTACAAGAAGAGGTAGGACGGCCTCAGGGAACGTGGACATAGCATGCGCATTTTGGACCTCGGTGGCCGAGGAGTCCCTGCTGGCCCTAGCACAGCTATTGCAGCCCCATTACAGTGGTACTGTGCTTGGGCACAATGTGTGGTTCTGGAAACACATGGGTTGGTGTTTCATACCAAAGACATCACAGGATTGGGCAGTGACAATGGAGTGTTGTGGGCGTTGGTGGCTGCAAGTGACGTAGCTCCGGTGCATAGGAGGGCTGACCACACGGAGCATGTACAGCACCATGGAGAGGCAGTGAGGTGAGGGGGGCACAGCGGCACAAATGGCCGTGTCAAGAACGTCCGACGGTCCCGTGATCAGGTCCACACGGTGCACACAATTCCGATTTGCTGCCATTGGGGAAGTCGCGTTTTCACTTCCTGGGGCAGTGGGGGGTCCATAGAGGCCCCGAAAAGTGGGGCGGCGGGCTTCGGGAAGGGGGCTCAATTGACAGGACCATTAAAAAGGTGTAATGACTTCTGGCACCAAAGGCGCCGTAAACTTTTTTGAGCATTGAAAATGGTCAGTTTTTTTTCACCAAATACATGGCAGATGATGACTTATTTGAACCCCCTCGACCCGCTGATTCCAAAAAATCCCATTTTCATTTTGTGCCAAAATTTGGGTGCGGGTCCTCCGGGGCCTGGAGGGCAGCCTCGGTAGGATTTTGGGGGACCCGTCAACTGAGCCCGTGTTTTGGAGGGTGGCTAGCCAGAGGGCTGTATCGATCCTCCCCCCCCCCGCCCCCGGAGATGAAAGCCCGCCCAACCTTGTGGTGTGGAACAAACCTTGCACGTGCGAATTGGGGGTGTCCCCCAGAGACATTCCATGCGACAAACACTCAGACAGTCAAGGGGTTGTGGAAGGGTCCACACTTATACACGTTCGCAGCCATTTTCCCCGCAGATCGAGGCAGGGCAAGGGCCGCAACGGAGTGTTTGACAGTCCTAGGGATGGTGGGGAGCAGATCAGGAGGGCGTAGCACCGTGCAATGATGATGCCCCGCTGGTGCTTGGTTTTTGTGGCCAACCGGCTCGAAGATGGTTCAAAAAGATCCGTGGGTACTGCACCCACGATGGACGCAGCAACACCCAACAAGTGGGAATTATCTGTCTAGGCGGTGTTTTCTGCTGGAAAAGAGCTTCACATCTCCGATGCAGGACGGATCTTTTAGAACATCCCCGGCTTGCAGTGAGGACCCCCTCTCCCCCTCCGGGGACCGCTCTACCCCCATCGAATTGCAGTTGTTGAACCTGCAACCGCCGTCGGCTGCCTTTCAACCGCCGTCGGCTGCCTTTCAACCGCCGTCGCCCCCCCCCCCCCCCGCCCCAAACCGTCGAGGGTTTTGACAGACGGCAGTCATTTCTTCTCCTTGTGTTGTCCCCCGCCCTCAAGGATCGCTGCGCCGTGCCGTGCCGGGGCGGTGCCGTGCCCCGCCTCACGGAGTAGGCCCGGCGCCGGAGGGAGGGTCAGGCCGTTGCCCTTGGAACACGTCCCTTCACAGCCCAATGACCCCCGGCGCTTCAAGCCCAAGCCCAAGCCCGAGGCCAACACCATCGAGAAAGGCAAGACCGCCAAGAACAACGCCCCCAAGGGCGGCCGCCCCCAGGGCGGCCCCGGGCGAGGCAAGAGCCCCGCCAGAGGCAAGAGCCCGGCGCGGGGCCCAGGCCCCAAGGCCCGTGTGGGGCGATGGTGATGGGCACGGGGCAGGGGGTGTGGGGCCGGGGGAGGGGGGGTGTGAGGAGCGGGTGCAGATGCGGCGCCGGGCGGTTGGGGCAGCGGTTGGGCGACCGGGTCCGGCGGTTACACAGCGGTTGGTGGGCCGGTGATGGCGGGCGGAACCCGGTGGAATGGGGTGGACGGTTGATTCGACGAGAGAGAGTGTGTGTGTGTGTGTGTGTGTGTGTGTGTGTGTGTGTGTGTGTGTGTGCCCCTCCCCCCCCTCCCTCTTCAAGTGCATGCCGGGCGGACCTGTGCTGCACCAGCGCGTCACCCCCCCACCCACCCGCTCCGGGGCCCGGGCCTCCGTGGCCGAGGGCACTGCGCTGCTGGTGCTCCGCCCGTCACTCCCCCGGAGCCGAAGGGGCCCTGGGCCCCCGGCCGAACGCGGTGCCCCCTCCCCCCCCTCCCCCACTGGGCCCTGTACTGCGGTGTCCCACGGCGGATGGCGGGGGCAACCGCGCGGTCCCGGGGGGGGGGGGCAGCGCCGGCCGGGCGGCCGTGCCCCCCCCCCCCCCCCACCCACTGTGCCACCGCCGCACGGCGGGGGGCTGTGCAGGGCCCTGGCCGGCCCTGCGCCGCTCTTTATATATGGGGCCGCCCATCGTCGGGGGTTGGGTGCCGCACGCCCCGCCCCCACAGCCCCGCCCGCGTGGGCACGCCTTTGCCGTGGGTCGTGGGGTGGCCGGAGGCTTCACCGGTCAGATGTGGACCCCCTTTTTTGTGGCAAGAGGCCCCCCCACATTCAACGGCCGAGGGAGAGGCCCCCCCTGCGGGTCGTGGGGGGGCACTGCCTCCCTCCGCCGGCGCGCGCGGCGGTGGGGCAGGCCGAGCGGGACGGGGGGGGGCGGACCACCAACGCGCCCCCGCCCGCCGGGGCCGCTGGCGGGGGACCGGACACCCTCCGGTCCCGGACGGAGGCCGGCCGCCGTAGCACGGCCCTTTATATATGGCGGTCGCGTTCATCGCGAACCCCCGGGGCCGCGCGCTCCCGCCCGTCAGATGGATGTTCGACTTTTACTGTGCCTTGTCAGGAGGGCAAAGGGACTTGGGCAACCAGCCAAACCCCCCGGCCCTAAGTCGCCGACCCGGTCTTCGCCTCCACGCAACCGCCCCCGTGCCTGAGCAGACCTGCCCCGAGTGCACACGCGACCCGTTGCCGTCGCCCGGACGCACGCTGCGTCTCGGTCTCGCGCGCCGGGGGCATGTCGTGCGTTGGGATTTGGAATGTCTTCGAGGGGCCGCTCTCGGCGGTAGTCATGCCAAGAGCAATCCCCCCCCCCCCCCGGCCAAGTCCGAGGGCATTGAGGGCAGGCACTCCGCATGGGGGCCCGTGTGGGGGGGCTGCGAGGGGGTGCATTGCCCTGGGCCGAGGGGCCATGCAGTGGCAGGGCACGGGCCCGTGCCCAACATCTCGCGGTCCCTGAGATCGCCGCTTTTTCCGATGGCCTTGGGGGTCCCGGGAGGGCAGGGGTCGGCCGCTGCCCAAAGGGGCATACCGGCGGCCCTGAGGCTGCATGCCAGTCACTTGCCTCCTCATCTTCTCCGCCGTTGACAACGGGTATCGGTCCCAAGCGGAGGTGCCTTTTTGCTTCGCTTCAGGGTGCACACCGAGTGTGGAACGGGTTGATGTCCTCCACTGTTACCAAAGGGCCCCATGTGCCTTTCAGACGTTTGTGTGCTCCCGGTTGTCCCATGTCTGCCGGATGCGCCTGTTCGCTTGTCACGCCTTGGAACGTGCTCAACTGTTGTCTGTGGTGCTTTTCCCAAAGGGCGGGTGTACCGCTCCCTCTTTGTGGCCAATGGCCCACTGCTGAGAGAGATTGACTTGCAAGCCCGAGATTTTGTGACCACAGCCCAGGGCATTGAGCGTAGGCATAACGTGTTATGTCCATCGGACCGTGTCTCTGCAATGGGGGGGGGGGTGGGACCCCATCAAATTTACTGGACTTTCGTTGTCCATACATCTCCCTCATGCTTCTCTTCGGGACCGCTCTAGCCATACGGTCCACAGCACAATCACATCATCATTTTGCAACAATTGGGGGCCAAAATGTCCCTCCAACTGGCCTCACATCAAGCCCCGGGAGAAGGGCTTACATTGTTCGACGGGGAATCTTCAGACGACAGGTTTTTGCTCTTGCGACAACATGCTGATGTCGGGGATGACTCTACAGCCAAACTGTACATCACCTCCAGGTGAAGAACACCAATTCCGGCCAAGGGAGAAGTGCTGGTAGGTTTTCAAGGCATCTGTGTGGTAGGGCATGTTGCCTACTCCAACGGCCTCCAAAGGGAAGGCTTGGAGTGGCACAGCGATGGTTGGACTGACCACGGCGATTGCAGCAGAGCAGGATGTTCCATGACCTGTGGCCCCTTGATCATAACTGGGCCATAGACCTCCTACATGGCGGAGCTCCGGCCTCCAGTGATGCTCAGGGGGATGAGAGAGCTAGATGACTCGTTAACCTTGGACAATTAGGATTGTGGTTGGTTTGTGCAGCCTAGGCTTGGCCAGGATCACGCATGTGACTAGCAACACGAGGGAGGCCAGGATCACGTGGGTGGCAAGGAGCGCGGGGCGGCCAAGATCACATGGGCGGCCAGGATCGGCTAGGATCGTGCAAGAGGCTAGGATTGCGCAGGTGGCCACGATCACACGGGTGGCCAAGATCGTGCACGTGGCCAAGATGGCGTCTACAAATGTTGCTAGGTTGCTTTTGTTTTTTTTCTTGACATCAACCCTGTGCTGAAAAGCACATAGGCTCTCAGGCGGACAGCCCGGTCTCCGCGCAAGAGCTAAAAGGCCCAATACATTGACACGTGATTACCCATGCGCCCATAGGAAAGGCGCTGATCTTGGACCTGCAAGTTGTTTTGGTACATGGTAGTGCAGTGGGCGTTGCAATGTGGTTGAAATTCAAGTGACAATGAATCAAGAAAAACAAGTCATCAGACGTGGTACGGGACAGGAGAATGAAGCTTCACGGATTCGGGCTGATGTTTAAGTGAGAAGGGAAGGAGGTAAGGTACACCTCAACAAGTATGTTGTATATGTTCTTAGTGTCTACAATGTTGCGATTTTTTTCATATAATCTGCCGTTGGCTGGGAGTAGGAATCCCACATATGGCGGCAAGATCTACATGCATCACATCCACAAGCGGATGAGCCGGGACTTGCATCCATCTCCCCTGTCTGTAAGACAAGGGGTGTGGCCACTATACGATACACTATACTATCACAAGAGGGGGATTGGTGGTGATGAGGTGGTGATCAAGGCGCCAGGATTGATGGAAAATATCACTGATTTGTTGTCACTGTCGCCCCAATAGGAATGACGCATGGTTGTTGACGGTGTGCATGCATGGGTGTCCGAGGTAACGTAGCTTTCGTGTCGAGACTGATGTCCTTGTGGCGGCTGAGCAACTTCCAGTGCAGATGTAGTTCTGAAAACAGGCTTCTATGCTGAGGAAACATGCATGGACGGCCGTTTGGTGTAGTTGTGTGTGCACTTGCTAGGCTGCATCCAAGAAAACTTGCAAAGCATGTGTGCGGTATGTGGTAAAGTGATAGAGACGGTGACCCAAGTGTTTGCTGAGCTTGGCACCCAAGTGGGCTAAATGGTGCTGCAGAGTTAGCGTGTTTGATATGTCGTCCCTCCACTGCCGGAGCGCATAAGTGAGACCGGTACAAGGTTCTAGAAGTAAGAAAGGTATGGGGAATGTATGGGGCGTGTTGGGGGTGGGAGGGTGTTTCTAGATGTGTCAAAAGATTGTGGCGCCGTGGTATACGAAGAGAGGTCGCCGGAAGCTTGATTGCCATGGTGTGTCCGCTCATTCGGGAATGAGGGGGTTTCAGTACTTTCTCGACTTCGTCTTGTATTGTGCCCTATGATATCTTATGGGTACAGCTTTGGGGGCGCCTAAAGCGCAGTGCGCGCGCAGTGCACCTATTTGGGCATCTGGCCGTACTAGAGACCCATACTTTCAGATACTAGGGGCCCCTAGGGGCATCATCGGGCCTCCCCTCTTCAAGCGCAGAGCCTCTTCCTGTACCGTCACAAGGGCGATGCCACGGGGAACCATGGGGTGCCTCTCCACGACCAAGTGCACCTACCTACCTACCTACCTACTTGAGCTGGGGCAGTTTGGGTCACCTAATTCTAAGGGCGTTTCCAAGGGGTGTGCTTGGGGGCTCTTTGGGGGGAACATAGTCTAAGAGTAGCGCGCAGTGCGCGCGCAGTGCAAAGATTCCCCCTTTTTGTTTTGGATCGGGGTGGGTAGTATCGCACTTGCCCCTGCAAGTTTTGAGGTGTAGGATTAGGGGCAACCCTACGGGCTTGTAGCATGCCGAACCCTGGTGAAACAGATTGGGAGGTGTGCACATGCGCTCTTCGGGGACACGGCGAAGTTCCCCATGAGAGTTGTTACCCCGAGGAGGATGTAATACTGAAACTAGGCCACCTTGTACCGCAGATCATGCCGTGTAGCAGTGCCTCAATGAAGGATATGGGGACCGGCAGCTTAGAAAAACTGTCTTAGGTCCTTAGAAGACGCCGTGGAGAGCCATTCAGAGCCATGTTTATGCCATTCCCCCCGTTAGTATACTTATGCCATTCTCCCAAATAGTGTATCCACGACGCAAAAATGTTGTTTCCATTTATGGCATTGCACCAACCGTTGTTGCAACGTGGTGCCATGGCGGTACCTGCAGATGGCGCACACGAGGCTATGCTTAATGGGAGGAGGGGGGAGGGTCTGGGACCCAAAAGTTTGTGTACCAAAAATGGCGCAACGAGATTTTTCCGATTGTAAATTTCGCTTTTTCCCACTGTGGCCATTTTGGTGTGGAGGGGGGGGGTCCAAGCGGGGGGGGCTCCTGCTTGCAAAAAAAAAGCCAAGCATATGGGGGTGCGTTTTGCGCGCCATGCCCACGTTGTGCACAAAGTTTGTACAGGAACATGCCCAACCTGCATAGTAGTGCCTAGTACCCGTAACAATGAGCCTTGTTATGCATTTATATGAGTTGCATGCATGCTTTGCCCTCATTTCTAGTGCATTGGTATGTGTTGTTGTGCATCCTTTCCTATAGGTTCGTGGTATCTTTTTCGAGATTCGCCCAATACATATCCAGTGGCTCTGCTGTAAGTGCACATAGTTCTGATTCGTCCTCCTCATCAGCCGGCAGCACAGAAATCCCATCGCGAAGCAAGAAGTATCGCCGTGTGGTTGTACATAGCCAAAGGAGCTTGTGGATGTGGACGCCATGTCAAGTGATGCATGTCTTGTACGTATGCTAAGCGAAAGGGAGTACGGTGTTCACACTTCAATTTAAGGACAAACTTTATTCTTGCTTTTTTTTGCATGTGTCTTTGCTGTGGCTGGGTACACTGGCATCTCTTATGCTGGGGGGTGGAGTGAAACATCAGGCTGTCCAACGTTGTGGGGGTGTAGTATGGTTTGTATAGGCAAGAATATTGCTAATTGTAGCAAATACCCCCAATTTCTTCCTATCATGTGCGCGCCGTGCCCGCGCTGTGCACACACGCCCCCAGGAATGTATACAACGTATTGTGGTCTCTACTTGTTGGCAACAACAGTTCACAAGCACAAGCCAGAAGCTGCTCGGTGCCTAGCCATGTCGAGCTTCTTCATGGCCACCCCCTGGTGACTGGTGTCACCTATGTCCTTGTTGGGCAAGTCAATGCTTGAATGATCCATACATACCCCATTGTTTGAGCTGTTTGCAAAACATTTGTGAGCATGTGGGCATTTTGTGCATTTTCACACTATTGATGATGAAATGCCTCTTTTGTTGTCCATGCTGCACGTTCTTTTGGCTTCACAGAAGGGGTAGAATACCATGTGGCAAATGGCGTCCTCATGGGCTTGTTTGGGGGCACAGTTAGAAGGGGTTCAAATTGGAGGCTTTCCCGAATAAATGGCCTAAAAGTAGTGCACAGCGTAGCGCAAGGCTTCCCCCTGTGAAAGGTGAAGAGAACCTGGAGAGTGCTATGTGCAAAGCATACGCATCATCTGGCCCAGGTCACTGAAAGGTGCTTCTCTTGCTTCTCATCCTCCCTGGCGCTTTGTGTTTCCTGCCACAAGTGAATGACAGCTCACAAAAGGAGTAGGATTGTCGGTAGTTTTTGGTGGGGTTGGGACACCACTTACATCAGGGTGCATGCCCATCACTACGCATGCTTGTCTTGAAAGACTAGTGCTTCCGTAGGCACATATTTACTGCACCCCTGCCGTGTACACAGCACCACGCACACCAGAAAAAAGTGGATCTCGCCACTGTCACCTGCTTGGTCCTGGTGCCTGCTGTCGTCCAGCTTCATCAGCGAGTCTCTTCGGTGTGATGTCTCACTGTGTGTGTGGGTGTGTGTCTGTGGTCTGTTGGCAATTTGTTGGCAGACTGTGGTACTGATGAGAGTACAAGATACTCATACCTTTTCTGTTCATTTGCTATTGTGGAAGGAGGTGGGCTCGTTGTATGTGCATGTGTGTGTGATTTTGAAACGGGGGTCCCCAGGTACCAGTTGGTCTACACACACCCCTACTTGTAGGAGCTCATTCCCAAACTGACATCCGTTGCATCCTTAAGGGGCAAGCCGCTGCACCAAGGGCCCAGTCACTAAATAACGGGTGCATGGACCATATTGTTAGTGGTCCTGACCGAAACGCACTGCAACTGGTATGCTACACCCAAGCAAACACATGCACACAGACACTGAGACACACCGACACACACACACAGACACATACACAGACAAACACACATTAAAAATGGGACCTGTTTGGCCACAAAAATCATTTGGCCACCACCAGTTAATCTTAGAAAGCGGTACGCAACATGTGCAACATTCATGCCTCATGAAGTTGCCGAAATCGGGTGTGAGGGGAATAGCGCTGAAATCGCCTGGAACCAGTTTCTGCTGGAGTGTCAACTTTAGGAGCAACTGCTGTCCTCAGTGTTGTGCACCCTGCGCTACTCAAACCTCTGGTATGGATTTGCCGACATGTGCGGACTCCATCCAGCTCACCTGGCAAGTATTTCTCAGCACAGATGCACAGACGCACGTACCTGTGCGCAGTCACTGCCGGCGGCCAGCAGAACAGACAAGATACAGCTCCCAATTAGCGAGTGGCGCTCTGGGCTTAGCACTGTAGAAGGGGGCTTAGTGGCTCCATTGTGTGTGCGTGTGTGGGTGTGTGTGTGTGTGTCCGTGGTCTGTTGGCGATTTGTTGGGAGACTGTGGTACTGATGAGAGTACCAGATACTCATACCTTTTCTGTTCATTTGCTATTGTGGAAGGAGGTGGGCTCGTTGTATGTGCGTGTGTGTGTGATCTTGAAACGGGGGTCCCCAGGTACCAGTTGGTCTACACACACCCCTACTTGTAGGAGCTCATTCCCAAAGGGGGCCAACGGTCTCGGCCACGCTGGCCAACCTTGACAATGGGCCTCACGGGTTGAGTCTTGGAGATAGCACAGTGATTCTTGCCCTGAGGGTTGCTTGTACTGGGGTACAGCACCGTACAGGGTGCATAGTGGAGACCAAGGGACGCCTGTCTCAACAAACTCCGGTCACAACATGTAAATGAGTGCTGCAGGTGCGTGTGGACCATCTTTCCTTCCCATGGCTAAGGTCAGCGCTCAGGGTGCGGGAGACAGCAACTCCTTTGTGCCGAGCCCCTTCCCACACCCCCCTCAACCCTGACTGCATCCAGCAAGGCGCCTCGCCTCACGGTTGGCATTCAAGTGCCGTTGCCCTTCATGACACGGTACCCTACCCAAGACCGGCAGGTCTCGGTGGCAGTTTTGATGAGTGTCCCAGCCGTGTGCAGTGCTATGGCGCGGCATGTGCTGCACCAGCCCTCCCCATGAAAGATCCCTGGAGCATGAAAGTTCTCTCACCATTTGTTGGGTGTTGGTTGAGAATCGCCTGTGGGTATTGTGTCCGTGTCCTGGAAAGGTCAGGGGGTCCTTTGGGAATTTTTTTTGTTAGTGTGGCCTGCTGAGGTGTTTGGAGACCAGTACCCTATGATCGCCGGTGCCCTGTGATTGCCTGCCCTGCTGTGCATCATCACATCATCACATCATCACACTGGGTTTCTTGGCTGCATGCCTAACCCCCCACACGTGTCCAATGAATGCCTTGTCCAACAAACACTTCCGTTGGCACTGTATTCTTTTGGGACTTAATTAATTGGGTGCCGGGTTTGGGTGCCAAATTGATTCGGTACCGAACGCCGTGTCCAAAGAACACTCCTGTTTGGACCGTATATTTTTTTGAGGCTTTTCTTGTTCACTGGACACGGGGGGGGGGGGGTACGTTCTTCACAGCCATCCCTGCAGGAGTGCGGCTGCTGGACATCACTT
The DNA here is from genome assembly GCA_964036045.1 of Eutreptiella sp. 'Long Island Sound 2002'. Lineage (NCBI taxonomy): Eukaryota > Euglenozoa > Euglenophyceae > Eutreptiales > Eutreptiaceae > Eutreptiella > Eutreptiella sp. 'Long Island Sound 2002'. The sequence continues at coordinate 25,036,857 of OZ038381.1, read as the reverse complement.
TCCTGTTCCACCCACAGAAAGGCGCCCAGCATGCGTCATGCACTGCTTTTCTGGCCTGCGATGACACACGCCTGACGAGAACCTTTGCACCGAGCGCCTTCACGGCGCCTGTTTGTCGCATTCATCGTGTGGGTGTCTACATCTAATTCGGCGTTTGATCTCACCGCAAGTCATGCATTTCCACAGCTTTCTGCTTGACGACGCCCTGGGGGCTGGCGGGTGCCCAACGGTGGTCGGCCTCGGCCGAGGGTTGTGGGTGGGCAAACCGGAGGCTGTTGGTATCACATGTGCAACCCCCCTTCCCTGGGGTGCCGGTTCCCGCGCCGCACCAGCGACAACACTCACCCCTGACCTCATCCCCCGGGGGGTCTACCCCCCTGGCAGTGGCCCCCACTCCCCTGCCTCCTTCAGCTCTGTCTTGTTTACCGCCTTCCACGATGTCTCAGTAGTTTGGATGCACTTGCACGTGTAGTGCCGTCCCCCCCACCCCCCGTCCCCCGAACGCTGCCGCTTCCATGAGTTCCGCTGAGCTGGGCATCACCCGCAACGTCAACCCCAAGACCGTCATGAGCAACGTCCCCGCGAACCCCGCGGTCCGCATGAAGGTGATCTCCATGGGGGAGTCCGGGACGGGCAAGTCCTGCCTCATCAAGCGCTACTGCGAGGAGCGGTTCGTCCCCCGGTACGTCTGCACCATCGGCGTCGACTTCGGGGTGAAGAAGGTCGTGCTCAACGGCACGGAGGTGAAGGTGAACTTCTGGGACCTGAGCGGCAACCCGGAGTTCCTGGAGGTACACCTTCCCTGCGTAGAATGTGGTCCAGACACAGGCATTTGACTCTAAGTCAGGCATCTGGTGAGAGTCTGTCAGCCTCTGGTTCACGTGTTGATTTGCTGTTAGATTTGCAACAACTGTGATTGTTCCATAGGGGGCGTACCGTGCGCTGTGCGAAAAGTTGGCTGTTTCACACCACCGGGAGTTCGGTAAGTTCAGAAGATTGAAAGGACGTCATTGAATGGCTGCTGCAGTGGACGGGGCTACAGGGGGCAGAATTTAGGTCCCTGGGACCCATGGCAAGCATCAGATGTTGAATTTTTGAGTTTTGAATTGATTGTGCATGATTCCCCTGGTGAGTGGTTTTCAGGGTTGTTACCTGGATAATCACCGTAATAATTGGCGCTGTGCGAAAACGCCCCGTCCACTGGGCAGGTGTAGGATTTGGGTTACGGCTAGGGTCAGGGTTTGGGACGGGCCTGTTAGTGGCAATATGTTGCTGATGTTGCCCATCATCGGTAGTGGTGGCCGTCGCTGTTGGTCGGTGGTTGGTCGGTGGTTGTTACTTGGGTAGATGATGATAATTGTAATACCAGTACACAGCGCCGCACAAGGCTATTCCAGCAAGGAGAGTTTGTAGACGTGAGGAGGACATGCCTTTTTCTTTCACACACCTTCATTCTATCTGTCTCTGTGTATGACTGATACCCGGGACACCGAGTCCAATTGCGATGGTGGCACTGCTCAGCCTCACAAACACAAACAACCTGCCCGTCCTTGGAAACATTGCGTCGACGATCCTGTCCTGATGAGGGGCTTTTTGAGCCTGACATCGATAGTCTGACGATGACGTCTGCATATTGACCCATTGTGCTGCGCCCGTTTCTTGGGGTTGAGGCTACTGTCCGCTGTGGAAGTCCCCCCCTTAAAGACCGAGGGCAAGCAGCGACCGGCGTACCCCCCCCTTTCCAGGTGCGCAACGAGTTCTACAAGGACTCGCAGGGCTGCATCCTCGTGTTCGACGTGGGGCAGCGGAAGACCTTCGACCAGCTGGACCATTGGGTGGCGGAGAGCACCAAGTTCGGGGGGAAGGACCTGGTGGTGACCGTCTGCGGGAACAAGGTGGACACGGGCAAGCGGCAGGTGACGGAGGCGGAGGGCAGCCGGTGGGCCTCGTCGCGGGGGTACATGTACTGCGAGACCAGCGCCAACACTGGGGCCGGGGTCTACGAGATGTTCGACCGCCTGTTCCACGAGGTGATGAAGCAGAGGATCCGGCGCTGAACGGGGGGGGCATGACCCCCTCCCCCCGGCCCCCGGTGCGCGTACCGCCGGCGTATCGCACCCCCCGTCGGGGGCACAGCCGCGGGTCCATCCCGGTTGGGCGCGGCACTTGATCTGCATGAGCCCCGGCATTGATGACACGTCGGGGGCTGGCGGGTGGGTCGGCCTCCGCCGAGGGTTGTGGGTGGATATCAATGTACGGATTCAGTGTCTGGAAGTGCAAGTTGGCGGGTACCTTTGCTTGTTGCGGTGCAAGAATCGTCTTCGCAACACTGGCAATACCTGCAGCCCCCTCAAGATGCCCAACGCTGCTCTTCAGTGCACCCACAGCACCAATGCTTCACGTTGTCGCGGTCCCAGCACTGCCTTCAGGGCTCCCACCTCGACAGGATCACCCAAAGCTGTGCCGGTACCGTGGGTTTCCACATATCGACATAGCTGGTGTCGATTGCCGCAATCCCTGCATCTTGAAGAGCCGCTGCAACGAGCCGCTGCCGCTGCTCTTGTGAGGGGCCATTCTTGATGGGTACCACACGAATGTCCAGGTGTCACTGACCGCCGATCTCTTATTGGCCGTCACAAATGCAAACGAGGCCCCATAAACCGAAGCCGCGGACCGGCCGTGAACGCTTGTCGTCGGAGCCAGCCACCGAGTTGTGAGGCTGTTCGCTGCCGGCACCACACCTCTCCCAACAGCCAGTTCCCAGGGGGTCAACACAACCACCCCGTCCCACTGCGTCTCCCTCAGCCTCAGCGCAATTGCGCTCTTCCGCTGGTGCACTGCAACAGCCTGACGGTGGCACAGATACCGTTTCAGGATCCCCTCAAACCCCCTCACAGCCTTGGCTTCCTCATTGAAGAGCAACACCACAAACTTGATCCACTCTGCACGCCGAAGCGGCCCAGGGAAGGGGGGTTGCACGTGTGATACCGCAACGGCCTCTGTTTTACCGAAGAGTGGGAAAGCGACGCGGCGGACTCCTGGTTGACGGTTTTGCACCCTCTGGGGGCCTGAGGTCGCTGTGCTGCCCAGGGGCGCGGACAAGCACAACCAAAAGTCCATTGCATTTTCAGCATCCAGTGACCCTGGGGTACCGGTTCCCACGCCGCACCAGCGACAACACTCTCCCCTGACCTCATCCCCCGGGGCATGTGTGTGTGTGTGTATGTGTGTTTTGTGTGTGTTTGTGTGTGGTTTGCCGTGGTTCTGGTTTCCCTCGAGAAGTGTGTCTATGTGTGTGTGTGTGTGTGTGTGTGTGTGTGTGTGTGCCTGACGAGAATCAGTGCAAGCCGGCCTCCTTGATTGCTGCCTGCTGTCTTGGCTGTTGCCCGTTTTACATCAATCGTGTGTGTGTGTGTGTGTGTGTGTGTGTGTGCAGAATTCCACTGTAGAAAGGCACCTAGTGCCGTGTTTGAACATGCTTTTGTTTTGACACTGCATCTGACGAGATCTAGCACATTCAGGCCGCCTTGACCAGTGCCCTGTTTGTCGCGTCAACCATGTGTGCTGTGTGTGTGTGTGTGTGCGTGCGACGATGTTTGGTAGGCAGGTTATGCATGGTCACCTCCCCACGGACCCCGTTGAATGTTTTTTTGTGTCACGACATGTAAACTTGTGCTGTGGTCCGCGATGCACATCTTTCCCTCCCCAAGTGCGTCAGATCCGCTACCACAGTCATTTGTGGGATCACCGTAGCACCGGACAGCTCTGAACCTTGATTCCGAGACGCCTTCTCGAGTGCCATATCATGAGCAGGGTACAGCAGCTCCCCTGGGTCTGGACCAAAAACAAACATCTTTCCCTCCCCCGGGCAATGGACAGATGGGCGCAGGGTGCAGGCGCCCGTGATTCGATGGACTCATTGAACGTCCCCCGCGCACTCATGTTCCCCCTGTTCTGAAACAGAAAGGTGCCCAGCCTCATGGCATTGTTCTAAATCCCTGATGAGGTGTTTGCAGACCAGTGCCCTGTGATCTGCCGCCCTGTTGCGCTACGTGTTGCCCACACTGGGTTTCTGGGCTGGTGGTTGGTTTCCGTCCCGAAGTGTGTGTGTGTGTGCGTGTGTGTGTGTGTGCGTGTGCGTGCATGTGTGTGTGTGTGGACTGCTGCGACGTCCAGTGTCATTCTCTTCCCCTCCCAGGTTAGTGATACACGATCAGGGTGCCTGATTCAATGCCCGTGACTCCTTGCGGATGATAGCATACATTCCCGTACCCCGTTTCTCGTATCACTGCAGAAAGGCGCCTAGCCTTATGACTTCATGACAGCTTCAATGCTTTGCCCTGCTTTGTGCTGTTTGGATTGCTCACTGGCCTGACGAGGTGTTCTGGGTGCCATCCGATCCGCAGTGCCCGTGCTAAGCAACAGTGGTCTTATCGTTTGGTTCCTGCACAAGTGTGTGTGCATGTGTGTGTGTGTGTGTGTGTGTTGGGCTTTCAAGACACGACCTCCTCCGTCTGTCAAATTATGGTCCGTTGGTAGTGCAGCACTGATTTGGGAGCAGGTCGGGGAGCAAGGGACGAACTGCCGCCGATGTCCGGCGCTGCACATTGCCGCATTTATCAACCGACCGAAAGACGTTTCGGGCTGCCCTGCGGCTCCTGAGGAGTTTTCTTTCACTGCTTTACTTGCTTCGTTCTTGTTTTCGCGGTTCTCATTGTGTGTGTTTGTGTGTGTGTGTGTGTATGTGTGTGTGACGGGCACACACCCAACCCAACCCAACCAACCCCCGTCTCATTCAGCCTTTATCCCCCCCCCCCGTCTTGCGCATTGTCGAAGCACCATGACCCCGCCTGACCATTGGTTTGCTGACCCCAACCTTTGCGGGAACTCTTTGTGGGGGCAGAGGGAAGGAGGTCCAGAGGTCACAAATTCTGTATGTCTCAGGCCCGGCTGAGGCATCCGGAAGTTTGAATGTCCAGTGGGATGTGTACAGCTGACCCCAAAGCCCCTGTTGACCCCCGTGTAAATTGAATTGTACATTGATGCGTGATTACGGGACGCGCTTTTGAGGGGGGTGTCGCACGCACACGACGCACATCCCTGTGGCACACACCACATGTGCGTGATCCCAGCCTGGCGACAACTGCATGTATGCGTTGCCTGACCATGAGACCATCAACGTGGGCCTGCACACGTCCCGGCCGACCATTTTGTACCCGGCTGCCCCTCTGAACGGGGGGCGTGGCTGATCACCAGACGGCTTCCTCTGTGGTATCCTCAGAAGAGGACAGTGTCCCCTGTCTTTGCGAGGCGTAGGCCAGTCCCAGAGGTACCCCCCCCCCCCCTTGCAATCTCCCCTCCCTTGCCAATCCCCCCGCCCCCTCCCCCCCCATGGGGGGGAACGGTCACTTGGCCCAGAAAGCATAGGAAATACCAGGCGCCAAAGGCGCCAAAGAAAATTTTTACAAGGCGCCGAAGCTGATTTACACTGTGATACTCTGGTACAGTTTGGTGGCGCAATCCCCCCACCCCCAATCAGATACCGAGGCCTTGTGCCACCCCCCCCCCCCCCCCAGGAGGGGGGAAACTGGCACTTCATGACTGTTCCCTCCCCCCCCCCCGGGGGGGGGAACTGGCCTGACAAAAGGGGGGGGGATTTCAAAGGGGGGGGTACCTATGACTCTGGTGTTGCACCAAAATGTAACGGGCACTGCAGCCGGGGGGCGCACCTTCGAGGCCATCGGGATCTGTCGTCGCAAAGCAAAACAAAAGGAATGTGTAGTCTGATGCATTGCCATGTGTCGACAGGTCCCGCACGCTGCATGTCTCAGGCCCTGATTTGTTGTGCCAGGGGGTCGTGCACAGGGACGGCCTTGCCCAAGCCCGGCGCCCCCATCATCACCTGATGTGATTTGGTACCAAATGTAGTGCGGCCACATAAGACATGGGTTTCGTGACGAGTTTGCCAGTTACATAGGGTCATGGACACATTTGTTGTGAGTGTTTGCCCACTTGAACCTACAGCGCTCTGATTTTGGGGATAATTGTGCATTATATTCCCCTTTCTTGCACCAGCTCGCCATGCAATCTTCTCTTTTTGAACCCGGACGTCTACGGCCTTGTCCAAGCTACAGCAGGCGTAGGGACCGTATTGATTTGGGACTTTTGCATAGCTTTTACAAAGGGGGGGGGGGGGCATATGATTTCTGCAACGCTGTTGGCCGCGGCCTAGCGCAGTGCAGTGAGCTGCGTGGCGCTGCGGACCATGGCACCATCCTCTGTGATCCCCCTCTACGGGGCCGGTACCCTAGCCCCTGTGCAAGGGGCCGCGAGGGATGGGCCCTTCTCTCACATTGTACCCCCCCCCTCCCAGGGCCCTTCCCGCAGGACTCAGGGATGGGGTGTACAGGGCAGGGCACGTTTGCGAGGGTCAGGGCTGTCTGTGGTTTGGGCAGGGCCCCTTGGCGGGCATTCAGGGGGGAGGGGTCTTTGCGGTGTTGCAATGTTGGATGATATAGCCATACGGCTACAGAGCTCCAACCGCCCCCGCCCCCCTTCGCTCCTCTGGACGGAACGGACAGGGCTTTGCGGGGTTTAGTTTTGCAGGACCGCCCTTGTGGGGGGCAGAATTGGTCAGTTTTTGGATTGGGACAGGGCATCAGGCCGGCAGGAGAGGGCAGGGTTTGCATTTGTTTGTCTGCACTTCAAGTTCGTGCAGTGCATTGTTTGCTGACCTATTTTGCATCGTCTTCCCGTCAGATATTGTTTTGCGCTTCGGATTTGCACTCCGAATTTGTGCTATGCATTGTTTTGCTGCCCGGGCCCTGTTCCACTTGGTGTACTGCTTTTTTTGTTAGGGTGCACCGTGTTTGTGTGCTGTTCGTTGCTGTTGATCCCATTGCCAGCGGCGTTGTCAGATCCACCCTGCGCTGAGGAAGCACCTCCGCGATTTCGGGGTGTTCTTTTCACGTCCCACGTGTTTTGTGGGGCTTTCCAGGCCGTGAAGGATGGGCGCTCATGCAGTTTGTGGCAATTGATCCGAAGACAGGAGCAGAATGTGTTCTCAGCGGCCGCAGAGCTGTGGTGCTCTCTAAAGGGGTGGAATCAGGGGTGGTGTGAAAGTGTGTTCAACGCATCAACCAGCGCCAATTGGCCATCCGGTCTCGAGGATGAGGCAGCGGATGGCACAATGTCAAGTGCAATGGACCCTGAGAAGTTGGGCCGGTGATCACACATGGCCAGCCCTTTCTCCGAGACAATCTGTTTGGGACCCTCGTTATCCCCAGCTTCAGGCTTCCAGGCAAAAGACTTCTTCACATGCTTTGCAGCATACCACCCCTCTCCACCACCCCCCAAACGTCACCTTTGAACACCTTCTTGTGTCCTCCCGTACCTTTTTGTTTGTGGCCAATTTCAGTTCCATCGCACCCCACCTCCCTCCCCTTGCCACCAAGCACAATCCCCCGTGCCTCCTCTGCATTGGCAACACATGTTTGCAACCGGGCTGTCCAGGCTGCCAATGTGTTCGAAGCAAGGCCCAACATATCCTCCATGCAATGGGAGTCACAATCATGGGCCCAAAGAAGAGAAGCAATACCTTGTCTGGCCCAAGTTCGCATCCCTCCAGAAGGTTCAAAATAAGGGGGGGGGGGTCCCCACAACCCTCCCTCACCCCACCTGGTGCTCCCTGTGCTTGCAGGAAGGGGAGGGGGGGTATTCATCAGGCAGTTTTAAGTTGTGCAGGGCTGTCATTTAGGACACAGACTTTTTTCTCACCCAGGACCATCCTCTGGGCTGGTGGTTAACCGCCAACCGTAGTTCATTGCCAATGTTTACTCACAAAGCACCGTCTCACCCCTCGTCACGGATTTTGAGAAGATGTCCTCTATCGAACTCTGACCGATTTCTCACGATCACTCCAAAACTTCTAAACTTGTCCCACAATCTGCACAAATGTCCACGCTCTCAAAGACATACACAAGCAATGCCGAGCCAAAGAAAAAGATACCAGTTTTGGCCTTCAGAAACCAGGTCCTCATCAGTCTGGATACACAGCAATGAAAATATGTGCCCATGTAGGAAGAACACAAAGCATCAGAATAAGTAGCAAATATGATTCAATGTCCCTGAAATGAACACAAAGCAGGGACCGCAGAAAAATTCATTGCAATGCATAAATGGCAGAAACATTATGTACCCCCCCCCCCCCGCCCCGCCCCATTGTAATCTCCCATCCCTTGCAATCCCCCAACTCAACAGCCATTCATCAAAGCAGGATCATTGTGTCCTCTGGCGCTTGCATTGCAACTGGTGCGCGTGCTCGTCTTCCTCCTGTGAAAAGAAAACATTCTGATCAATAGGGATATTTGAATACTGAGGTTCTACAGCATATGGTTCCTGAATGTTATTCAGAGTGCATACGAGGGCTTGATGCCATCGGCGTCTCAGATTGGGTCGTGGTCTGTGAATAGCAAAATGCTTTGCACATGCAAGCACGCCCCAAAGGGATGCATTTAGCTTATGCAGGGGATCAGTATACCTAAGTGGCACACAAGTTTCATATGGCACTCGGTTTTTTCATCTTTTTTCAATTCAATTAAAATTAAATCCAAAAAAATGAGCAGAAGAAGCTGTCGCATGGCCCAGCCGCTCTTTCTCTTTCCAATCTGCACACAACCATCTCACGTTACATTCTGGACCACAAACACTATCAGATCAGAAAAAAGGTACTTTGGAGTCACCAGGGTTAGACAGGGCCATGGGCAGACAGGTACTTGGTACAGAAACAATAGCAGTTGCTACATCACAGTGGGCTCCTCCACCTCTACCACACAGATCACCCAACACGATGAACAGCTTGGCCGCAGGCCTTGCCACTTATGAGACCGATGAAACACAACAAGTGCACGAGCACCTCACACAAAAGTGCTCCATCCCCGCCCCACCCCGTGTCGCCTGTGATGCGAAGGGCCACGTGATCGAGCCTGTGGCGGAAGGGGACCACGACCTGAACATCAGCAAGGCGTATGCCTCCTGGAACCAGGGCTTCAGCCACATTCGGGAGATCACGCAGAACTGGTACGACCGGACCCTGGAGCTGCTCGGGGGCCCGCCGACGGCGCTGCAAGACACCGGCTGGTCCAGCGCCACAGGGCCCTACCCCACGCGTGTGTTGTGGCATGAGAAGGCGCCCCCGGAGGGCGGGAGGCCAACGTGCGCCGGGTTCGTGCTCGAGCAGATCGTGGATGCACAGACCGCATTCATCCAGTTCACGAACTTCGCCACAGAGCTGCCCAAGGACGCGCTCATTCTGGGCTGCAGCCGCAAGGCGAGCACCGACGCCGCGGGCGCGTACGGCGAGGGCATGAAGGTCGAGATCAACTGCCTCCTCGCGAAGGGCGGGTCGGTGCGCATCTACACCGGGCGCCGCCTGTGGGAGTTCCGCCACGACCTCGAGCCGGGAAGCACCGAGCCCAAACTGTTCATGCACGCCACTGACACGCACGACCACTGCGGTCACCTGTCCATCTGCATCCACGTCCGCCGCGAGGCGTTCGGGGAGAAGCTGGTGGACCGCGCAAAGTTCCTGTTCTTCCAGCCGATGGGCCCCGGGCAGCCGATGGACCCTGCGCGCCGGGGGGGGGACGTCAACGTGGAGGTGCTCCTCCACAAGGAGCATTGGGGCAAGGTCTACGCGCGCGGCATCTTCGTGTGCGAGGCCCCCGACCTGCGGCGCCTCGGGCTCAACTTTGTGGCGGGCCTGCGGAACCACAAGGCGTTCCGGTTCAACCGGGACCGGGACTCGATCGACGTGCCGCAGCTGGTCTCGTACCTCCCCGTTGCCTTCCTCCATGTCCGCCGGGCACGCGCGGCGTTTTACGAGCAGCTGCTGGCGCACATGTACGTTGCCCTGGACGCGGAGAAGGATGGCCTCGGCGCGGTGGCGGTCTCTTTCGGTCGGGGGTTCTCGATGTATTGTAAGACACTGAGGGGCATTCAGCAGGTGGCAGACGACTTCGTGACTTGCTTCAACCAACTGCACAAAACCGCGTCGACCCCATTCCCTTATCCGGTGGCCTACCCATCACTCGGCTTCCCAGCCACTTCCGACCTGCAGGAGGAGGTGACCGAGGCGGAGTTCCTGCAATGCAGCCCCATCCGTGTGTCCGAGCCGCTGCACCGGATGCTCCACCAGTCCGCACACTGCCCGAGCCTCGACAAGTTGTGGCAGGAGCGCGAGGCGGCGGTCTTCGAGCTTCCGGACTGGGAGCCGGACCAGGGGTCGAAAGCGATGGCGGAGCGGTTCGTCAACGTGGCCCTGGAGTGGTTTGGCAATGCCTTGTCGAGGGATCAGCTCCGGTACAAGGTGTGTGCCAGGGTGACGGGCTGTGGTGGGCTGGTGTGGGTTGTGCAGGGCTTGGAAAGAGTGGGAGAGGCCCGTTGACGACTGCGGAGGGTTGTAGACGGGTGTGGAGACGCTTTCAGGGATGCGGAAGGATGTGGAGGATTGCAGAGAAAATCCAACACAGAGACCGATATATACCGGGAGTATCTACTGGTCTGTATCTACGTGCACCTGCCGGGCCTGCCAGGGGATCCTGGACTTGGCTCCCGCCACTGGAGACAGCAGTAGAGATGGCTTGCCCCACTTCTCTTTCTCCTTTGCCCCAACAATCGTGCCCCGCTGTGCAGCTACCCATGATGGCCATGGCTGCGGGGCCTTTATGGCATACCTTTGCTGCCTGGTGCATGATATAGCCTGGCAGTAGCCCCCTTCCCCGTCCAGTTTAAGGGGAGGCGGATCACAACACTTTTTCCCACGCCGGGCTACAAGACCCAATTGCAGCCCCCTGCCCCTTGTCCAAGAGACGGGAAAAAGGTGTGTGAGTGTTTGCCCACTTGAACCTACATAGCTCTGTTTTTGGGGATAATTGTGCATTATATTCCCCTTTCTTGCACCAGCTCGCCATGCAATCTTCTCTTTTTGAACCCGGACGTCTACGGCCTTGTCCAAGCTACAGTAGGCATAGGGACCGTATTGATTTGGGACTTTTGCGTAGCTTATACAAAAGGGGGGGGGGTACACCAGAATGTCTCTCCGGGGGTCCCGTCAGCACAGAAAAGCATCGACACCTGGTGTACAGGGAGCATCCCTCACGTGCCATTGGCCATCCATACCCAAACTAGTGCGTTGCGCCGGATGTATCCACCGGTTTTCGTTCCACCGTCATGGACAAACTCCCGAAGGGCTTTCTGCCTTGTACCTTGGAGGGGGGCAGACGTGTATCAACCCGAGGGGTCGTTCACCCACCCCACCCCGCGTATTGGGGACACTCTGCACTGCCAAAAACACCCCCCCTTTCCGGGCGTGGGGATGGACGGGGGGGGGGGGGTTCTGTCTATTTTTTTCCGACTCTGGCGAAAGGCGCCTCGGACCGCACTTTCCGGTTCGTGATCAGCCTTGATCTCTTTTTGGCCGTGCAATGCTGTTGCTTGCGCAATTCCTCTGAGCGCAATCACCACTTGACACACCCACGTGTCAGCGGTGTTACCGGCTGGCGCCTGCATGCCCTGGCCGCATCCCCAGGTCTTCCCAGCAGGCAACGCCCGTGCTGTTGTGCCCGGGCTGGATTCCACTCACCGGCGGTTCTTCGCGGTGGACGTGACGCTGCTGCGCGACGCCGGCGCGACCCACAAGTGGATCCGCAAGCACTACGCCACGAAGTGCATCGACCCGGTGCAGGACAACCGCGCGCAGTGCGGCGGGGCCTGCACGCTGCTGCGCTACGCCGACGCCCTCCTGGTCTGCCTGCAGAAGGCCCAGCCCCACCTGCGGCAGGAGCTCGAGAAGCGGCAGAAGCTCGCGATGATGCGCATGCAGACGCGCGACCTGCCCAACGTACAGCGGCCGCCGACCCCCCCGCCCGACCCCCGTGACCCCCTGCGCGACCCCCGTGACCCCCTGCGGCCGGGCACGCCCTCCACCGCGCGTGCCCCGGCCGGCGCGGCAGGCGGGGCAGGCGCGGGGGCCGGTGCCAGCGGCGATGCAGGGGGGCCTGCGGGGCCCTCTTTGGAGGAGCTGCAGGGGCTGCCGGTGTCGGAGCTGAAGCAGCGCTTTCTGAATTACGGGACGGAGGAGGAGTTGTCCGGGTGTGAGAAGCGTGAGCTGGCGGCGATGGTGCATGCCTTTGAGGCGGCCCGTGCGGAGCAGGCGGGCAGTGCCAGCAGCAGCAGCGGCAGTCGCAAGCGCGCGCGGCCGGAGGACGCGGGCAGCGTCCCGGCGAAGCGCCGGGACGCGGTGCGCTCCGCCGAGCAACAGGCGGTGGACACTGTGCGGCGGTGTCTGACGGGGACCGGGGGCCCTGCCACTCCGGTCGCTGAGGACCAGGCCATCCGGTCGGCCGGCGTGGCCGCGTTGCGGGCGGCGGCATCGAAGGACTGCTATTCGGAGGGCCAGAGCGCGTTGCAGCTGGCGGCCCTGAGCAGCACGGCCTTCCCGGAGGCGGCGCGGGCGGCGCTGCCCCTGTACCACGAGGGCGAGGACGAGGCCGGGGCGCGCCGGCTGGGCTGCGACGGGGCGCGCGTCCGATTCATGGCGGAGTTCGCGGGGCTCGCGGGCCGCCTGGCCTCCGCCGTGTTCGGCCTCGCCGACCCGCGGGCGTGCGTCCGCGTGTTCTGGGAGGACGCGGAGCGCATCGCCTTCAATTGGGGCGGGCGGGTGTTCCTCAACGCCCTCTACGCGGCGGAGCTGCGGCACGTGTGCGGCCCGGCCCTGACCTGCGACGGCTGGTGCTACTGGTACGTCATCTTCTGCCATGAGCTCGCGCACAACGCGGCCTCCGGGCACGATAAAGCGCATGAGGCCGCCGAGGAAACGCTGATTATCAGTTTTATGGGCCGCCTCCGGTCGCTCCTGACCGAAGGGAGAGGCGCGGCGGGGGTTGGGACGCTCTGAGCCAGTCCAACAGTTGTGCCACGTGGGCTCCTCCAGTGAATTTGCTGCCCCGAGTGCGCGGCAGGTCTCGGCCGTGAAGGGCACACCCGCTGTCCCAAAGGACAACGTGCGTCCTCCTGCTTCCACACAAAGCTGCCGCCCCTTGATCACTGTCCCTCGAACAGCCCATATCCTTCTGCCAGCAGCAAAGACGAAAAGCCCCACTTTCCTCCACCAGCAAAGCCCGCTCCCTCCTCCCCCTGACACACAGTGAGTCTCTTGCACTTACCCCAGGGCTTCGGAAGCAAACCGCCCCAACCTGATCGCCCACGCTGGCCTCGATTATGAACACCCCAAGTGGTGACTGCTGTGGTATTCGGAAACTGTACAATGGTGTTGATATGCTTTGATGATGCTGTGTGGCACATCTGATGCATGTCTGTACGTGTAGATGTATGTAAACGTACATGAGTCTACGGATGCGGATGCAGATGCGTTGGGTATTTGCCAGTTGGGCTGGGGCCACGCCGCCACCTAGCCGAGTGTGCTTGCTTGGAGCCACTGTATTGGTGCAGTGCAGCATAATGTTCTGATACGTGATGTAAACTGTGTGCGTCGGATTGGGCTGAATTGTTGGTGCTGGATGCAGGGGCGGATGGCACGGTCTCAAACGGAAAGTATCCCTCTGTTGCAGCCCTGGCATTCCGGGAAAACGACCAAGAGATGGCCAGGATGGTTTCAACTTGGAAGCAGAAAACGGATGTTGAGGGGGGGCCAAGCTGCTTTGGGCAGAAGTGTCAGAACTGGCTTGTTGGCATCAGACATCTCCATGCCGGGGTCCGAACTTTCGTTTCTGCTGTTCTGTGCGCCCTGTGGTCAGGCAGCAAGTGGATCTGATGGGTAATCTCACCGGCGGCCCTCCCGTCAGGTGCACATTGTCGGCTTTGGGCTTCCCCACGACCATGAACGAACTCTTTCAAAGGCATTTGTGAATACAGAGGCACCAGGAAACACAACTGCCGTGGGACTGACGTGTCCAGGTGTACACTGCAAAACTCAGCCAGGGCCGTGACCTCGACCTGGGTTGCTGAACTGTGGTGAAATCTATCAGCACTGAAATCCAACTCTGCGACGACAATTTAGAACAGGATCCCTGACAGGGTTGCACTCACGACCCCCCTCAGCATGTTGTAAATACTGCTTTCTCACACACATGATCATGATCTTCGCCTCAGGTGATGCTTTGCATGCGGTCAGCATGGTTGTCCGAATGTTTAAGTATCATCGTTGTGATGGCATGGGATGTGGGAACGGGAGCATGACAGATTGTTATGCAGAGATATTGAGCCCAGGAGGATTTGCACTGATTGCATTAACGGGGCTCTGCAGCCCCACATTTTGGGGTTTTGGCTGAGCCCTTTGCCACTAAATGGGCTTATTCTAGCTGCCTGATCATAGCAGCCCAAAATCGGTCGAATTATGCTTGCTTGGCCATAGTAGCCCAAAATCAGGTTAGTTCCGGATGCTTGGCCATAGCAGCCCCAAGCAAGCATAATTCGGCTGATTTTGGGCCGCTGCGGCCAAGAAGCCGGATTTTAGCTGATTTTGGGCTCCTATTGCCAACGAACTGGAATTCAGCCGCATGTGGGTTGTTATGCCCTCACTTCACCCTCAGTTGACCCTTACTTCAACCTCATTCAACCCTCGTTTCACCCTCAGCTGGCCCTCACTTAGTCCTGGCTTCATCCTCACTCAGCCCTCACTCAGCCCTCACTCCACCCCAATTCAGCCCTCGCTTCAACCTCACTTCGCCCTCAGTTCGCCTTCACCCCACACAATGTGCTTTTCGGGTATTGTTTGTGTGATAGGAACAGCACTATGATCACAGCCCAAATAATTGTAGTCTCTATTGACAATACCACGCTGAATAGACACCAAGGCTTCCTGGCTGCTGGCAGTAGTGTGTCTTTTCAGTGTCTTCTGCTGCTATTCCCAAAATGCCATGCCCGCTCTTTTGCATGCCTGTGGTTCTGTGATTTGCGCAAGAAGAACGAATTAACCCCATCTCGGCTATACACTTGCAAGAGGAATAGACCAATGCTGCATCTTACATGCATCACATCAAAACAATCTAGCGCCCCTGCTACCTTGGAGGTCGTGGAATGGGGGCACCACAGAAACGGACACAATCAGAATTAAGGAAGGAGGTGAGAAACAAGCTCGAGTCTGCCCCAAGGGTCAGGTGTTACCTTGAAAACCGGACACCTCCGCTAGCCTTTTTCTTGTTTTTGTTTTGCTCATTCAGACTCGGTTGCACTCCTACAGGGCTCCACAGAACATCACAACGGGTAAGCTAGATTCTGCCACCCCACATCCGTCGTCTTTTCCAACTTGACCACTAATTCAGACAGTGAAGTTAGGAAGGGGGTGCTAGGTGGGAGTGACACACGTGTTGTGTTTGTGTCTCGGTGGCGGGTCGAATCAATCGTGCTTGCCTCCGATTCTGTGTCATGTCCGTGGTCATCTCGTCACGTCCCATACTAGGGGAAGGTGCCAACATGGCCGGCGGATGCTCGGCTTCAGCGCCATCATCATCCTCATTATGTGCCTAGCTGGATGTGACAACAAGGTCCCTCGCATGCTCGTGGGTGCGCTCAACGCTCTCCGGTCCAACGGAGCCGGGCTTGAGATACTCAAAACCTCTCAGCCAACAATAACGGAAATGTTCGACGATTTAATCACAACATACACGCACCGCATGGGGCCTCTCAAGGGCATTGAACACACCGCACTAAAGTATCAGCGCGTGTACTCAGAGGCGACCAGCGTGGTCGCGGCCGTCGATGGGAGCGCTTCTCAGATGGTCAAGTGGCTCCCCACATTCAAAAGACTTGTGACCAAAGGAAAGCAGGCTCCGGCGCTCGCGGTCCTGGGGAAGCTATTAATTGAACTTCGGCCGGTGTCAAGGCAATTTCAAGAGTATTCCAAGGCGCGCTCGGATGTGCGCGACGAGGTGGAGGCGCACGTCGTGAAGGCGGCAGAGTTGGAGAACTCGTCGGAATGGAAGAAAAATATTTTTTCGACTAGAACTCGTTGTTTGCCAAGGGGTGGGATAATGGAATGTGGAGAGAAATACCCGTGCGAGGTGGTGTACCCCACTAGGAAACCTGATTATGAGACGCCCGACGCATTTGGCGAATGCGAATTGGCATTTGTGCTGAATATTGCCGATCTGGCTCCGTTGGGTTATGTTGATATTGGAATGGTAGCACCGATCGCTTTCATGGTAGGGGATCTTGCAGGTGCAAGCATTTCTTTCCACGATGATCATAAAGCTCTGCAGCGGGACTTCCATCGCCTCCGCAAAGACCTCACCGAGGTCCACGAAAAGCTGGTGGAGCAGGTCAACGCCTTCAAGGACATTCAGCGACGACTTGAGCAGGCATCCAAGAGCACTGGCTTTTTGGCCGAGGTCGCCACTGACCCTGCCGTGGCGGAGCTGCTCGACGAAGCCATCGACCAGACAATTGAACGTTTCATCGACGTTCGGCACACATGCAAGGAGTACATCCTAGATGCAACGGTGCCCGCTGAAAGGCCGCCTGAAGACCGCTCGGGAGGCCGTTCCACGGTGGCTATCTGACCCTGCCAGCCAGCGGGGAGAATGGCGTATCACCGAAGAGGAATGCGTACGTAGCTTCTCTCCGATCTCCCGGTGGCAGCTGCATGGTCCTACTGAGTTGAAGATTTCTCCGGGCGTAGCCATCTTCTCCTATCTGGATCATGTCCTCCAAGAATAGCTTGGCCTTCGCTGGGCCTCGGGACGAGGCAGCCCGCATCGTCGCGAAGAGCCGCTTGAGGTCACCCGGGACCACTCCTGCCATTAAGGACTCCGTCCACTTGCACCCGTGCTCCTTCCAGGACATGAGCTCCACGGCCCGGTTTGCGAGTGGCAAGTCCGACGTGAACACCTCGACCTTCGCACACAGTGACCGTGCAACCGCCTCATCCCGTTTGCACAAAATGCGCAAGAGGCCCGTGTCTTCCTCCTGCCCTCCACAGAAGATGCAGGGAAGCGTAGGAATCATCTTGCGGGTGACTTTCTGCCGCCACCGTCGCATGACTTGCACGTTGGGGAGACGGTCGTGTCTCGCTCGCACCATCTCCCGATGTGTAGGGCCATGATGCACCGTTCCCAGGGGTACACCTACAAATGCTAGACAAATAGTACAAGCCAAGAAAGAGCAGGTGCACGGGGCGCGGCATGGATCCAATTTTGGGGCACCTCCTTTCCGCGGAGAGCCCATACGGCACCCGGTCCGCATGAGACAATCCGGGTCTTGTGTCTTGGATCCCGGCTCAACCCTTGGTCACGCCACCGCGGTTGCGCCATGGCTTGGCGCCATATCCCCTCCTTCGTTTGCCCGTGGGCGAGCGGGACGTGGGGGGTTGTATTGCATGCCGGGGGAACCGTTGTAGTCCACTTCACAGCGATGTGCAATCCTTTCGCCTCGTAATTCTGTGCCACTTGGGGGTTTCTTAATTGGATGACCATTGGGCAGAATGGTGAAGGGCAATCCAAGTCCTAAGAAGAAAACAATCGAAGTCTCACGTTCCGTTGCCATACCCTTTGTTGCATTGTGTGTCTGGCCTACTTCGACCCACAAAGGAGAGGTTAGACTTAATTGCATTGTTACCATTGTTGTCTGCATTTGGTCTATACCGTTAGGGGCAACATGTTGCAGCATGGTCAGGGCCAACCAAGGTTAGTTGCATGGGTTTTTAGTTCTTCAAATGCCTCAAAATGATCTTGCACGGGTGCACATTGGCAATGTTCTCGTCACATGCATCATATTCAAAATCCGCGATTCAAGTTCTTGCGAGCTATAGCATGCAACATATGATTTATGGTCTCTTTTAATCGCACAGCACATACTCTTTCCTAACACACTATGTGTGGAGTGAACCTGATTATTGTGTCAATGTCTTTCCCCTGGTGTTTGCAAGGTTTGTCGCAGCTCTGGTGTGGCAGCGAACAACAGGCGAACAATATGCTCACAAAAAAACACAGAGCGATAGGGCACACTAGGCCAATCTGCATTTGTCAAGTATGCTCAATTTTTTTGAGTGGCCATGTGCAAATGACAAAATGTGTAGAAAGGTTTATTGTCATTACACGACATCTCAAGCAGGTCAAGCTGGCTGTCCGCTTCTGTGTGCTTGTGTGTGGTTGTTGTGTTGCATTTGTTGCATAATTACGGTGTTTGCAAAGCCATGGGTATCGGTAATCACCGAAGAATGGAATTCGTTTTATGTGCGATTGCATCGTCCAAACACGACACTGTCCAAACACGAAATCCATGGAAATTGATGATGTTCTAGTGTTTTCCATCACATGGTGCAACAAGCAAACTTGAAGAATCCTCTTGGTGCACATAAATAGTTATGTGCTATTTTGGTGTTTCTTGATTGGATGACCATTGGGCAGAATGGTCAAGGGCAACCCAAGTCCTAAGAAGAAAACAATCGAAGTCTCACGTTCCGTTGCCATACCCTTTGTTGCATTGTGTGTCTGGCCTACTTCGACCCACAAAGGAGAGGTTAAACTAAATTGCATTGTTACCATTGTTGTCTGCATTTGGTCTATATCGTTAGGGGCAACATGTTGCAGCATGGTCAGGGCCTACCAAGGTTAGTTGCATGGGTTTTTCAGTCCTTCAAATGCCTCAAAATGAGCTTGCACGGGTGCACATTGTCAATGTTCTCGTCACATGCATCATATTCAAATTTTGTGATTTCAGCTGTTACAGGGTTTTTTTCCACAATGAAATCCATTCTGCAGCATGTATGCCTGTTGACTAGATCTCCGCCCGTGGCCTAGGGGGATCCTTTAGGAACTAGTTTTTTTTTTTTGTTAAGGACCGCCCATCGCCCCAAGGGACCACCAACCGCCAACCGCCACCCGCCACCAACCGCCAACCCCCAACCGCCAGTGGCGACCAACCGCCAACTGCCAACCTTTTTCCAACCGCCACCAACCACCCAACACCAGCCACCACCCACCGCCAACTACCACCAACCGCCACCAACGGCCAATTGCCAACCGCCAACCAGCAATCGCCACCAACCATGGTTGAACATCTGAGCTAGCGGGGCACCATTGCCTCTACTGCTTACTTACTCGCAGAGCAATTGCTGGGTACCATTTGTGCAGTCTTTGGCCTATCCATCTATGGCTGCAGGTGCATCTACAGTGTGTGGGGTCATGATGATGGTTGCGTTGTTCCGTTTTGACAACAGCAATTTTGCGTAAGGTCTTAGATCACATTCTGATCTATGGTTTAGCCCTGTTTATGGTGTTTGTGCGCGCGCGCGCGCGCGTGTGTGTGTGTGTGTGTGTGTGTCTGTGTGTGTGTGTGTGTGTGTGTGTGTGTGCATGCGGTGTGCATGTGTGTGTGTCTTGGTACGGTGCAATTTTTGCATTTGAGCCTGTAGGCCTGCAGTGGGTCACACGTAGAGTCAAACTCCGTGGTATTTGAGTATAGACCCGGCCAGCAGACATGTCGATGACAGATCTTGCGGCATTTGCCACGGGCAGTATTTGCTCCACCTTTATCGATTCGGTGCCCCTCATCGAAATTGCTAGAGCGACGTCGACGGTTGAAATGGCACTGTCGGTGTTGATGGACAGGAGAAAACAATGGGAGGACACATTTGTGAAGAAGTTTGGGGTACCGGTGGACAGTGAGGTGGGTCTACGGAAAATGATCAGGCTTTTTGCGTTATGGCATAGTGCAGTCTCGATGTGGAGGGAGTGGGCTTCGTGAAGTCAGCGCCACCCCAGACCGCCACGCCAGAGCTGTAGGAGTTGAAAAAACTGGTGGAGGACCAGCGTATGGCCATGGAGGGGCTGCGCAAGGAGTTGGCGGAGATAAGTCCGAAGTCGCAAGCCGCGGCGAAGGGGAAGATGGCGGGGGTGCCTCCGTTGTGCAAGGCTGTGTTGCTGAAACTCCGAGAGCTGGATGCCAAACGCTGAGGAGATCGACCGGCTAAGGGCCTTCGTCCTGGCGGTCTGGATGTTCACGGTGACGTCCCTATCCGCATACCGCGGGAAGAGGAGTCTTGACCCCAAAGGAGCGGCCGACTAGCGGAAGGCGGACGACGAAGATCTTGGTCTGCCCGCGCGATCGCAAGGTTGTACGGGGGCCGCGGAGGAAGAGGTGGTGGCGCGCAGGCTGGTGGCCATGAAGACCAAGTTCCGGATAGAGGGAGACCGCAAGCTGTACACGACGAAGCCGGGCGCGGAGCCGATGGATGTGGCGTGCGCGCCGGTGACAACATGTTTGGCGTGCAAGAATGCAGGGCGGGGCGTGAAGCACCACTGGTTTCATGAGTGCCCAGGGTTCGACTGATGGGGGCGCTGCCCAGTCAGGCGCGCGGAGCTCGAGTCCCGAAAAGGCGTGGTGGTCTTGCAACCGGCCGACTTCCGGGACGGGGACGACGTGGTCTGGCGTCTGGTATGGGCAGTGTGGCGAAGGTTATGGAAGGAGGATGAGATCAGCGATGTGGATGCCCTACAAGCATCCTCCTGGGCGAAGAGCACAATGGGTACATACTGTACCCACTACAGGAAATTAGCCCTCTGGGTGGGCTACACGCCTATCGCCGAATTGGAAACCGAAGCCTGCAGGTACCTGTTGCAGCTATGGGGGCTTGGGTACTCCGTGAGTTTCCTCTAGGGGGCGGTATCCGCGATGCGGGCATTGGAAGAGATGGGATGGCTACCAGAGTTCGTCACCGGCAGGGTTTGGAGATGTGCAAAGTGCTCAACATCTCAAGCAGTGGCACACCCGTACGCAGGACTGGAGGAGCTCAGGGATTTCGCGAGGGCATGTGATGGCGGGGCACAGTGGACGGTGTACGGAATGGCAGTCCTATCTTTCACCTGCGTGCTACGGGTGGGCGAGGCAGCCCCCATTAGGCGTGGACGATCCCGCAACCGGGGACTGGGGTTTCACACCGTCAAGTGTGACCCACACTTCGTTAGGAGGAGGATGGGGAGCTACGTCAGGTCGTGGTTGCGTTGGTTGGACAGTGAGGGGTCCACGTCCGCGGTCCCCCTGGCGCACGTCTGCCCGCAAGGGTCCGCCTACCTCTAGATGGTCATGGCGACCGCCCTCAGCGGCTGCTCAAGCGCCCACGCGCGATGGCACGCGTGGAGGCGGGGTGGGTCGGCGGCCTTACGCTGGTTGGGGTTACCGGTCCGATGGCTCGCCTGGTGGGGTCGCTGGATGTCTCAGTGGGTGGTGGCCCACTGCGGCGACGCCCCGGACGACTTCGTCGTGCCAGACAACGTGGAGCTGCCGTGGCTTGGTGCCCAAGGGGACATGGAGTGGGAGTGGAGAGTTGTATCCCTTAAAGACATCTTCCCGCGGGGGCTGTTGGCCCTCTGTGTGCAGGATAAAGACGTGGGGCCAAAAGAAGACCTTCGAGGGTGGAGGGGTGGGGATGCAAACACCGAGTCCGGGGCAGGCTGCGATCAACGAGGGGACAAGCCGGAGCACGGAGACGGCAAGCTTGCCGGGCGAGGTGGTGGGGAGAGAGGAGGAGAGAGTCCCGCCGCAGGTGGGAGTGCAAGGATCCCGAGTGCCCCTGTGGCCTTTGCGGTTGTCGAGGGGTGCCCGGGGTCTGGGCGTGGAGGTGAGCACCAGGGGCGAGAGGAGGTCATCCCCGTCGATGCTGAACGACTGTTAGCTTTGCTAACTGGGGTTTTATTTGCCTGTCTTATTTGTTCCAGATTGTTTTTGCAATTTTGCCTCGGAAAGATGGCAGAGTGTACGCAATTTCAGGATTACCTCCAGGCCGGAGTGCACGACTCTGTGCGAGAGGGGACCCCAGCAGCATCCTGGGCAAAGGCAAAAATGAGGTTAACCAAGTTCCTTCGCCATCTGGGGGATTCGCGTTCGCAATGGCTCCAGACATTTGCCAGTGCCTCAAGATTTGGATGGACAGAAGATGCACTCATTGAGAACCTCATTGGGTACACACTGACAGAGCAGGTCCAGATAAACATGACCACGGGAGCCTTTGAGAAAATCCGGGTACAGTCCGAAACTGTCAACAAAGCGTCGGACCCTGCCTTGCTGAGCTTATTGGAGAGACAGGCTGCCCCGATCAAGTCCCTCATGGAGAAAGTCAACAGTCTCTCGGAAGCCCCCACGCGATCAGAGAAGTATGTACCACCTCTGTGCCTCAAGGGAGTTACATAACCTGGCTCTGGTATGGAACCACCCTCAATGGGTCACCAGGGTCCTGTATTACCTCAAATGCGCGATCCTCCAGGAGGCCCTGCCGCTGGACGCCATGAGAATAACCCCCAAGTGGGTTGACGAAGCGCAAAAACCGCTCCTCTTCAACCTCTCGGACGATCAAAAGAAGGACACAGCGGTATGGACTGAGGCGGTGGGGACTGGAGATTCAGCAGGGGATGCCCCCATGGACGGAAGCTCAGACAACCCCCCCCCCCCCCGGATGTACTTCTCCACTGTATCCCGTCACCTCAAACAGGTTTCCTTCGACACAGAGGCATACTTCAGCATGTCTATGGGTCACGGGCACTCTGGGATGGCCTAAGTGAAGGAGCGGCATTATCAGTGGACTTCAGAAATGCTTTCCCCACGATGTCTCACGAGATGGTGTCGGCAGCTCTGGGTCTAATGTGCATACCATTCTTGTATATCCGTCTGATTCTACACCTTTTGCGGGCTCCGTATCTATACTCCGTTGGAAAAGGATACGTCCCAGGCGTATACCACCACCCGAGGGCAGGCACACGCCAGGGGGATCCACTCTCCCCGGCGCTGTTCTCCCCGGTGGCATCCTTCGTGATTTTCCCACTACAAGACCTGGGTCCAGTACTGACTGTCATGATGTATGCAGATGACCTCATCATTTTCTTTGATGGAAGAGCCAACCCACAGCTGTTGAAAAGGGTATGGGAAGTGGTTTCACGTTTCGGACAGTTTTCGGGGTTGAAGGTCAACCTGAACAAAACGGCAGCGATAGTTCGCAACTGTGGGGGAATGGAGTGGGCGAGGTGCTTTCGGGACATTGGAGTGGATGTCAAAAACTTCGTCAAGTATCTGGGTGTACGCTTGGGGAATATTCGGCACCAACAAGACGACCAAGGATGGGGGCTGACGATGGAGCAGGCCTTCGCACCAGCACTGCAAGAGGCCTTCCGTCGCGCAAGGGTGGTATCCACGTTGCAACTGTCCATGAACGAACGAGCATTCATGCTGACATCATGGATTCTGCCGGTCGTGGCATGGGTATCCGAGGCATATTACGCCCCAGTCTCGGTGATCAGACAACTGAAGTTGGTGTATCACGTGACTATGGGTACCAACAGCTAGGGAATCACCCTACCAATCCTCTCGCGACCAAGAACGCAAGGGGGACTGGCACTACCAGAACCAGAACTGTTTCTAATGCACCAAGCGGCGGCTCCGTTCGTCAGCCTGTTGGGAGACCCTCACAAATTCCCTGACAAGGTAGTGGAGACCTTCTATGCATGGGCAACAGCCATAGGGTTCACACCATCCAAGGACAACCTTCCATATATTCAACTGGGCATGGTCCGAACGGCAGATCTCACATTTCTGGGATGGTCGGCGAAGGCACACTCCAACATTCAGCGAGTGGCCCCGCAGGTGGCCCCCCCGGCGAACCGGGACCGCCTGCCGTTGTGGCACTCTGTGTATTTCCGAAATGAGTTCCGCTGCTCCTACTACAACACGAAATTGATCCGGCAGGGGGTGCTGACGTGGGGTCAATTCCAAAGCTTGGAGGACGCAAGATTGTTCAATGCACTGCCTCGGACATGGAAAGGGGTCTACAATCATGGCGGACGACTCCTCAACAAAGTCATGTCACAAGGGGGGTTTGATACCCCCGCAGTCCATACCCAAAACTGGACCAGGGCATGGCTGCTCCAGTTCTACGCCTCTCAGCCAGGGGTCCGCGACCCGCAAACACCGGAGGTATGGGAACAGCTGGCACAGGCACAGCTACCACCGAGGGCTCAAGACTTTGCGCGAAAGGCGCTGTGGCACAAACTGACCGTACATGCAAGAGTCTACAAGAGGTCAGGCACTGACAAGTGCCCGGTTTGCTCACAAAAGGAGACGATCCAACACGCGATGGTCGGATGCCCCATGTTCAAAGCAGCAGCGGCGGTTATACAGCACTACTATGGCCAGGTGACAACTGATAACGGGACATCCACAGTTCGAGATATGATGGAGTCTGACGACCAAGAATGGTTGCTGAAAACGAACCAAGGCTGGGCGATGTGGTCAGCAAGAAGTGCCCACTGGCGATATCGATGCGAAGTCAAGGCAGGAGCAT
The DNA here is from genome assembly GCA_964036045.1 of Eutreptiella sp. 'Long Island Sound 2002'. NCBI lineage: Eukaryota > Euglenozoa > Euglenophyceae > Eutreptiales > Eutreptiaceae > Eutreptiella > Eutreptiella sp. 'Long Island Sound 2002'. Next base: position 25,012,514 of record OZ038381.1, on the reverse strand, counting down.
CGCCGGTGTTCGCGTCATACCTTACAACATGGCTAAGGGAGCTATGTGAGTGGGTGGGATTTTAATGAGGGGAGCACAGGGAACAATGGAAAGGATTTCAAAAATCACTGGAACAACTTCGAGACACCGGAGTGCAGCCACGACAAGGGGAAGTGCAAGTACATGGGGGACTGAATGCGTGGTGGCAAACACACACGGAATGCTTCACCCAAGAAAAATCAGCCGACAATCAAAGTTGGCAAAGGGCAACGGAGTCACGCCCGAAGCGCCCGAGGCAGGCAGGCCCGGGAGTGCTACAAGGAGTGCAAGAACTGATTGCAGAACTGGTGGAGGGTGCTACAGGATAGTGTACACTGATGGATCGTCGAAGCGACTGGGCCACAAGGACATGCGCGGGGCCGGGGGATTTGGCGTGTTCGCGGCGGAAGACGACCAAGGACCAGAGGTGCGCTTCTGTGGCTACGTACCCACACATTACAGGCAAACAAACAACGGAGCAGAGCTTTGGGCAGCCGTGGAAGCCTTACAGGGTTTTTGGGTGCCAAAACTGGCAATCCTCACCGACTCACAATATCTGCAGCTGGGAGCGACTGGCAGGGCCCAACACTGGAAGTCAAAGGGATGGACAACCACATCTGGAAAACTGCAAGTCCACGTCCCAGTCTGGGAGATACTGCTCCAGGAAATGGCGACGCCGGGAAGAGAAGTCAGGTGGGAACATGTCCCAGCACATGTCAACGTGCAGGGAAATGAGATGGCGAATGGATTGGCCATGGAAGGCATGTGTTCAAGCCCACTGTGGTCACAGCATGTTGCACCAAAATCATCATCTGGGTCAGAGTCCACGGTAGGTTTGAGGGGAGGGTCGGGATCAGAGTCAGAGGGCACAAGGGCACTCTGGTTATCCCTGGGTATGGTACCCATGGACAGTGATGAACTGACAGGGGAAGCATCCGGGGAGCCAGCGCCACGTGGGATGGGACCGTACTCCTCAAGCGATACAGAAAGTGAGGAAATGAGACCAGGACACACACACCAGGGAGTGCTGTCGAGTGCACTGTCAGCAGCAGACACACTGTCCTTCAGCACTGATGTGAGTGACACCAGGCGACATCGCAAGAAGTGACGGCTCAGGAAACGCAAGAACGCAGGACAGGGTCGATAATGCCAGAGCCAGAAGCCCTTGCACAATGGAACAGAGAGCAAGTGCATGACACGGTCACGACCTGCAGGGCAAGGGTTAGAGACTAACCGGCACTGTGGGTGGGTGGTGGGTGCGAGCTGACCTAAATGTCCAGAGGACCAGTGCCTATGCACAGTCAGCAACCACCTGGTGTGGTACAGAACTGGTCTGCGCTGCAGTGCAGCAAGCAAAACACTGAACAATGTGGTTATGACCATGCGCCTGTGACACGGGGGCGTATGCGAGCCCAGTTTCCGTTGCCTCATGGCCCCCCGGTGTTGTCCTTGAATAGCTCTGCAGTGCTCATGGTGGACTCTTTATGGCGGCTGGTCTAGTCCTCCGTCCACTATTATAAGGAACGATACGAGTCGGACTCTACATCCTCTAAGCAGGCATCAGCGGACCCCAACTTCACCTCAGGCCTCAGTACAGCAGGGGCACGCCTCAAAAAGGTCATGCGACGTCGTTTCAAAATGGTGGATGGAGTTGAGTACTTCGAGGTCCATAAGGGAGAGTGGATGCGATCGGACTCCGCCCCAGTGGGGCCCTGTACAATATGCAAAGGTCACGGGTCCATCGAGAGGCACTGGGTATGGACTTGCCCCAGATTGGAGTGACGGGACTTGGCGGCCCAGCCGGTGGACGCGACATCAATGCTACAACGGCTGGACCGCTTCTGAAAAGGGGGGCCTGAGTTGGCGCCCACCCCTGTGGCTTCCCAGGACGTCATCGACTGGCCGGCGGTGGTGGATGCATGGCAAATTTTGGGTGAGACCGACCCCACGGAGTGCCCAGCGGCTTGCCTGGTCTCAACGTGGCGACCCTCAACAAGGACACCCCACACGAGCCACCTTCGGTGATTTGCCGAGTACGGGGACGCTGTTCAACCGGGGGACATGCAGGCGTAGGCGGAAAAGGTCCTCCTCTCCATGTTTGCCACGGGCCAGAAAGCGGCGGCAGCCAAAGGATGCACATCCGCCCTCAAGGCAGTGGCTACCTTGGGGTGGATCCCCCCTTACAGTGGGACAGGCTATGGAGGATTTCCAAGGCGGCGGTGGATTCCCCGGGGCAGCGACAGTTCGGGGGGCCCGACCTCCTCCAGCTTGTGGCCGAATCATGCTCCAAGGTGGGGGAGTGGAAAATTTATGCAGCAGCGGCCCTGTCCTTTGCCACGCTATGTAGGGTGGGAGAAATATCATCGCTTCAACGATCGAACATCTCCAAGGTGGGGATCACGTACCAGGGGATCAAACGAGACCACCGCCAAATCACGCGGCGCCTGGGACCGTACGCGCAGGCCTGGGCTTCATGGCTCCGCAGGATCACCCCTAGTGAGGCACCAGCGTTGGGACGAGCAGCAGACCTCGAAATGGGTATGGCCAAGTTCTTGCGGGGGACGGACAGAGGAGAGGCCAAATGGCATGCCTCGGGGCGAGCGGGCGCTACCTACCTCCGTTGGTTGGGACTGCCGTGGAGACACCTCCTGTGGTGGGGTAGATGGCATAGCATCAAAATTGCTCACTTGTATGCGTCTCCCCCTGACGAATTTGAATGTGTGTAGACTACGCAACTGCCTTGGCCAGCCAATGAGGGAATCCGATGGAGAAAAACCGATATCTGGGACTTGTGGCCGTCCAGCCTCATGGAGCTCTTTGAAAATGACGAGACAGTCCGGAAGTCCCCGACGGAGGCCAACAGAACACGCTCCACGCGAGGAGGTGGCGGGGCCGGGACGGAAAACGCTGCAGGAGAGCGGGCGGTCGACGCCAGGCGTCGAGAGAGAGGAGGCCAAAAATCCCGGCGCACGGATACAGCAGGAGCCACAGAGGCGAGAACCCCAGTGGACGTCGAGCCTCCCGGGGGCACGAGGTCCGTGGACCCGATGCCAGCACGGGGTAGGGCAGCTAGCGCCTCACAGGACGCCCCGGTGACTTCCAAAGAGAGCCCCATCGACGTCGATGAGGAGCAGGACGAGGAGATGGGTCCCCCGCCACAGCGTGAAGCCAATGGAGGGGCGAAACCTCCCGGACCAGCTCGAGGGGGTGGGCCATTCCAAGGACGACCAAGGGGTTTCACGACGTGGAGGACACGGCCCCGAACCACTGCGGGTCTCGGAGCCAAGCACGTGGCGATGCTGGCCCGACGTCCAGCCGGCGCCGCCGGTAAACGATGAGTGCCCCCGAGAGAGGGCTGTGGAGAACCTGATCTAGTCGGAACGGGGTCAGGGGTGGTTGGACGAAATTTCTCAGGGCCTGAGACTAAGTGGTAGCCTACGGGGCTTGTTACACCGGCGCATCCGTTTCTTGTTCATCCAAGGGGGGAGGGTAATTGCAGCCTTGGACTCCCTGCGGGGGGATGTTTGGTCCTGTGTGCTGCGGGATTCCACCTCCCGGATTACCCTCCTCCTGAGCCTCGACCCTTCTGTGTTGGATAGGGGGCTGGGGCCGGGGGGTAATATCCCCATCCCGGAGTTTTTGTGGGATTTCCTTGCCCCACTCGATTTTCAGGAGGTGACGGCTCGTGATTTGGGAGAGATGCCTGAGATCTCCCCCGAAGGCCTCATTATGGCGCGTGCTTTAGTCAGGGACGGGTCCTCCGGCAATGTGCTGAGGGGGGGGGGGGTCCCTTAGGGCCCAACGGCTACTTGTTCCCCATCCCCAAGAATGCCGTGAAGGCGTCCATGATTGTGCATTTGGTGCACCTTAATAAATGCCACCGTTTTGAACCGCCGCGTTTTAGTTTGTCCTCGGTGGAGGATCTTGCCTTCCTTGTACAGGCCCACAGCATGGGCCTCCCCAAGCTCTCACTGGGGTCCCCCTGTCTGGGCCACGTGAACGACCCCTTCCTACGTGAGCTTGACAGTTTGCGTCTTTTGGCGGAACCGGGTGCTCCCCTCCTGGCTTGTCACGTTGACCTTACCAACGCCTTTTGGTCACTGACTTTGCCAGAGCCTTATAAAAACAGCTTTAGAGTGCGCATCGATGGAAAATCTTACGCTTTTTCTTGCTTGCCTTTTGGTTGGCGTTTTTCGCCGGTCATATGCCAGTACGTGCTTGCTTTTGTGACAGGCTCTGTGGACACCAGTGGTGTCATAGTCCTGCACTATTTAGACGATTTCCTAGTTATCGGGTATGGTGAGACCAGGGTGGGGTCGGTGGCACAACGCTTGTGCGATGCTCTGCGCAAGGCGGGGGCTGTTATCAGCACTAAAAGTGTCCTGGAGCCGGTGCCTGCGATTTAGTGGTTGGGGAAATGGTTGGTGCTGTCGGGCGATGGTGCGGGGGTCTTCCCAAAAGGGCAGGGGGGGGCTACTTTGCTTGGCCTCTGGATCCGGGCTGCGGTGCTGCCCCTTACCCGCAAGCACGCCCGTAGGATCCCAGGTCGTTTTATATGGAGCTTACGGCCGACAGTGGGATTCGCCCCCTTTCTAAGTGGATGGTGGGCCCACTGTGAGGAACCACAATATGCCTGAATTGTGTTTTGCTTTGTTCGTAACCCCCCCCCCCCCCATCAACTATGTGGTGATGACCATGCGCCTGTGACACGGGGGTGTATGCGAGCCCATTATCCGTTGCCTCATGGCCCATCAACAGCCACCTCTTCTATCCGGCGGCTCCGCATCGCGGCACACATGACGGATGCGGTCTTGGGAAAGAGGAAGGCAACAAGCCTGGCAAGGCTCGTGGGTGCGGCTACCCGAGCGGCAGTTTCCCGCCGCGTCGGAGGTGGGTCGGTGGGCTTGGGAGCGCCTACGGTGCGGTGAGTGGGATGTGTCACCAGGTCCGAACGGGGGGGTTTTCGCCATTCCGAAGACGCTTGATAAGTGTGGCCTGATAGTGAACCCTGTGCCAATGAATAGAGAGATGCAGGAGAACCCAGAGAAGTTTTCGCTTCCGTCGGTGGAGAGGCTGGCCCTGTTGGCGCAGGTGGCACAGCAGGGTTCATCGTTTTTCCTACCCTCCTTCTATGGTCGGGCGCGGTACCTCCGGCCGGTCTGGGAGGTGCTGGGTCTCCCGGGGGGAGGGGGGATGAGGAACTGTGTATGTGCCATATTGACCTCAGTAACTGTTTTTGGTCGCTGCGCCTCCCTGAGGCCTTCTGGTGCGCCTTCCGTATTTCAGATGGTGAGGGAGGAATTTTGTCTTGCAGGTGTTTGCCTTTTGGTTGGAAGTATAGTCCAATTGTGTGCCAAAAAGTCTTGGGGCGTTTAGTGGAGGAGATTGGTCTGGTGGGGGTGTTGGTTTTAATCTACATTGACCATGTGCTCATTGTGGGACAGGGTAAGGCGCGAGTGCGCGAACAAGCTATGCGTGCGGTGGAGGCGTTACGTGCGGCGGGTGGAGTTATAAGCCCTAAGAGCACGCTGGAGCCAGTTACGCTCCTAGTGTGGCTTGGGAAGGACGTGGACTTGGGTGGGGGAAGGTTGCGGACGGCGGGGAATGCATGGGAGGCCCTGCTGGCCCATTGGCTGCGATTGTCTGTTGGCGTCTGTAGTATGCGGCGCTTGCAGCAGTTTCTGGGGAGTGCACAGTGTATTTGCAGGCCTCGTTTTGGGCATGACCCCCATTTGTTGGGGGTCTAGGCCCATGTGTTATGGGGACCCCCCGCCTGCAGTTCACCCCCCTCAAGTTGCTGCGCTCTATGTGTGTGGCGTGTGTGTTGGCTTTGCCGGGCTAGTCGGTGGTACCCTTGACGCGGGTAGTGTGTAGGCAGCCGGTGTTCGTGTACCTGGATGCTGCGCTCGATGGTGGGGTGTACCGGTTGGGGCTCTTTTCACTCGAACTCGGTCCACGGTTGGCGGTGCCCCCTGAGCAGCCGCCGAATCAGCAGTGTGCGGAGGCGCGAGCCTTTTTGTGGGGCGTGAAGTTTATCTTAAATGTAGACATCCGCGAGCACATTTATTCGGCGATAATGTCCAGTTTCTGAGGTGTAAGGCGGGTGTGGGGCGTGTTTACCAACAGCGCCTACTGAAGAGCTTCAGGTACCTGTGGGCGTCTTGCCTAGGCTTTACTGTGTACTGTCATCGGGTGCGTGGGACCGCGAATCCAGCGGACCCTATCAGCCGGCTGTATGACCAGTTTGATGGCGATCTGGCCATGGCGCACGAGGCTGTGACGCGTAGAGTAGGCAATTTATGGGCCTTTCCGGACCCTAAGACAATTTTTTTATGGACTCTAGGAATTCCTATGGGTCCTTTTGTGCTCCCGCAGGCGTGGCGATCGGGCCTCCGTTCGTGCGAGTTTGGGGACGGGGGGCGGGCGGAATTCCATGAGGTATAGGCTAGAGGAGTCGGTAGGGGCGATGCCATAGCCAGCACAACCCAACTATGGGGTTTGCGCGCACTGTTGCCCAACCTGCGTGTGGTTGGTGGTGTATAAGTGTATGCTTGTGCCCCAGTCTTTCTCTGCCCCCGTCATGGCACAGCGCCGCAACCGAGGGCGGTGCACACACCGGCGATCCCCAGCGGCGGTCGCCCGGAGGCGAATGCGGGGCGGGGAGCGGCTGGACAGGGCCCTCCGCGGGCTGCTGGCCCGCCGTCCGGTACGCCGTGTGCTGCTGGCGTCGGCGGTGAAGATTTTCTTCCGGGTTGACATCCCCGAGGCCTTTGCGCCGGCAGTGCTGCGGGACGCCGCGTGCGACATGGCGCTGTGCCTGCACGGAGAGACTGCCCAGGCTTTCCGCTCCGAGGGCACACCCAACGTTAAGCCGACCAGCTAGCACCACATGTGCTTGCACAAGTGGCAAGTGGTGTACGAGCTGGGCACCGTGTACATGACAATCAACACGCACGGCCTGCATGAGGGCAGGTGCCTGCCCTATGTGTTCGTGCAAGGTTCATTGAGGCCGGTGGTGGGCATGGCCCGCCTGTTTGATCCGTGAGTGACTCACCGTGTGGGTACGTATTGCATGAGGGATGGCATGAACCAAACCCACATGGAGCGGCACACTGTCGAGTTGTTTGCCTGCTTTGGTGTTTGTGCTTGTGTGCTTTCCTTTTTGTGCTAAATCTTAGATCCCGTTGTGATCTATGGTTTAGCTCTGTTTGTGGCGCGCGCGCGTGTGTGTGTGTGTGTGTGTGTGTGTGTGTGTGTGTGTGTGTGTGTGTGTGTGTGTGTGTGTGTGTGTGTGTGTGTGTGTGTGCAGTGTGCATGTGTGTGTGTCTTGGTACAGTGCAATTTTTGCATTTGAGCCTACAGCCCACCCGTCCCACCCTTTACGCTATGAGTGATTTCTATCGCCCTTTTCGGGCTCTTGTGACATTCCCCCACGGGGAGCGGCACATTGTCGAGTTGTTTGCCTGCTTTCGTGTCTGTGCTTGTGTGCTTTTGTTTTTGTGCTAAACAGTTTGCATTTTGTCTGCTACATGAGCAACAGCCAATCTTCCCAAATGTGGATGCGAACACTTGGTGGAACAATCATTACGGGTTAATAAAAGAAGAAGCGAATCTTCCCAAATGTGGAAGATGTTGATTGTCAATGTCGCGAACTCCGTGCTATCTTGCCTCATTGTACACTCATGGTACACTCATTTCCATGAGCGCTACACCTTGCACAGCATGTGATGGTTGTGCACTTAACTCTTATATTCACAGTTGGCTTCATTTTTGGCGACGTGTGGGCAAAATGTGGGTGGCTTCTTGTGTGGGGTGTGTGCTATGGTAAATCCCTTGGTGTGCGCTGTTGCAAGTCACTTGGTGTGCTCTATGGTGAGTTGCTTTGTGTTCACTATGGCAAGTCCCCTAGCTGGGCATGGCTGGTCATTTTTGCGCACCTGCTGTCACGCTTTTCTGGGAGAGACTGGGCAAAACTGATCACTTTTGTGCAACAGCCATCACCCTTTTTTTGGGAGAGACTGAGCTGAGCTTAAAGAACCGATTTTCCAATGGTACCTGTGGTTACGCTTGTACCGCCCAATCTGTCTCGGATTAGTGTGACAACCATTGCACATAAGTGACCGATGGCGTATGCTTTGTCTCTCGCAAAAAGTGTGACAACCGTTCGACAAAGGTGACCAACTATGCCCAGTCTTTCCCGTAAAAGTGTGACATTTGTTGCACAGAAGTGACCACTTTTGCGCAGTCTCCCCCTGTGTCATGCCCATTCTCTACCAAAAAAGTGTGATGGCACGTGCACAAAAGTGCAGTTGCCCAATATCCCCTTACGCTTTGCCCCGTCTCTGAGCAAAAGAGTGTGACAGTTGTGCACCAGCCATGCCCAGTCTCTGTAAGCTCAACTTAGTCTCTCCCAAAAAAGTGTGACAGCTGTTGCACAAAAGTGACCAGTTATGCCAAGCCTCTCCCTGTGGTCTGCCCAGTCTCTCCCAGAAAAGTGTGAGGGCAGGTGCAGAAAAGTGACCATTGCCTAGTATCCACTTACACTGTTGCCCCGTCTCTGAGCAAAAAAGTGTGACCACCGTGCACAAAGGTGACCATGCCCAGACTCTTCAAGCCCAGCCCAGTCGTGACAATTGTTGGACAAAAGTGACCAGCCATGACCAGGGGTGGCCATTTCAAGCATAACAGGGGGTGTGCTAGAGAATGGGAGATTCGGCTGATTCTCCTTGTTGTGCAATGTTGTTCTCCGTGGGAAGGCCAAATTTGGTGGTATTGAGCATCTAATGTTACACGTGATGAAGGATATCACTGCACATACATCAAAGAAGCTGTCCAACCCTAACCCTCCCTCTTTGCGAATCATTATTGCGCAACTTATGAAGTTTTGGGTACATACAATCACCAGGGGTGACTCTGAAAAAGCAAAATCACAGGACAAAAAGTTCACGATTTGCGCAATGATCTAGTGACTCCATTTTACAAGACTACCCTAACCCTAACCCTCCCTCGTAGCCTATTATTCTTGCGCAACTTACGAAGTTTTGAGTTATAGAACCTGCCTGTCAACCGGTCAACCTATCAGCCTATCAACCCGTCAATCTATCAACCTATCAACCTATCAACCTATCAACCTATCAATCTATCAACCTATCAACCCATCAACCCTTTTACACTTTGCAATGCCATGCCAAAACCACCACTATGTCAATGGCGCAATGGCAAAATGGGGGTCGATCAAGGTTTCACGTCATGAAGTATATCACTGTACATACAATAAAGGACAATGGGAAGTAAACAAAAAAAAATGCCAAAGTAAATGTCAAGTGGTCGTTCCTGCCGATACAAGCTCTAGTGTCTGCTCAAAGACAATAGCTTCACGATAAGGCATATCCCTATACCGACCCATTGTCACAACCCACCCACCCAGAGTGACAAGCCACACTCCCAGTGTGTCAGCCGACACCCCCAGAGTGACAACCCGCACCCCCGGTGTTACAGCCCGCATCCCAAGTTTCACGGCCCACATGTCACAAGGGTAGTACAATAGAGGGCCATGTGTGGCAAGAATGCTTTGTTTTTTGAAGTAGATAGTTCCCATTCAGCCTACTGATATGCGGTCCGCTTGGCCATAGCAGCCCAAAATCGGCCGAATTCGGGCTGCTTGGCCACAATAGCCCATCTGTTTGGTTGGCCATAGCAGCCCGAAATCGGCAGAACTCTAGCCGCTGGGCCATACCTACCCAAAATCAGCCAAATTCCGGTTGCTTCACCATAACAGCCCAAAACGGCAGAATGCTGGTTAATTGGCCATAGCAGCCCAAAATCAGTCAAACTCGGGCTGCTTGGCCGTAGGAGCCCGAAATCGGCCGAATCATGCTTGCATGGCCATGGGAGCCCAAAATCGGCGGAGGGGGAGCGGCAAAAGGATTGGAAACCGGATGACGTGTGGTGCCCAATTGACGGCGAGCTAGAGACAATCGACCACGCACGCACGGAGTGCTCCTTGCTTAAAGTCGCCTTTGACACTATTGCCAAATGCTTTCCCACGGCCACTGTAGAGGAACGTCCAACTGCCTTGCTTTCCTCCTCCCTACAGTTTTCCTTTCAGTGCCCGACAGGCTTCCTAGCCTGGGCGGCGGTATACGCCAATTGGCAGGTCCGCCAAAAGAAAAAATACCAACGACAATATTCAGCTACCTGGTCCCGCTTTGTTTCTATTTGGATTGCCACCTTGAAACTATGGGCTACATGTCCATTGAGCATCCCTATTTCAGATCATGACCTGCATCTTTTCATCGGAGCGCTACAGTCGCTACTCCATGATGGAGTGCTACAACACCCCCATCTGCGTGTCACACCTCCCACCCCCCCGCCCAGCAAAAAACAACGCCAAGAAACAGCGCGCCGACTGCGCAAACAGCAACGGGCGGCGGAGCTGGAAGGTATTTTTGACACCCTCTCCGCGGACGGATACACCCTGGTTTTCACGGATGGCTCATCCGCCGAAACGGAAGGTGTGGGCCGGGTAGCAGGATATGGCATCTTCGCGCATCCTGACATTAGCATCTCTGCATATGTCCCGGTACACTTCCGGCAGACAAACAACACGGCAGAACTCCTGGCCGTGGTTCGAGCATTGCAAATCCTCTCTTTTGGTAAAGTCGCAATCTGCACAGACAGTGAGTACGTCTTCCCGGGAGCCACAGGCGCGGCACGCCGGTGGAAACTCAGGGGATGGACGGGAAGCAGTGGTCCGGTTTCTAACGTTCCCCTCTGGGAACTTCTTCTGGACACCCTCAGTGCACACACAGGCTCCATCAAGTTTATTAAAGTGCCGTCCCATGTGGACATTCTAGGGAACAACAAAGCTGATAGATTGGCTGACCAGGGAAGGCTCTCCCACCCCAGATGCCCTGTACTTAAGACCCCGTCGCGGGACTTCATCATGCCCACGTACACCCCCCCCACCAAGCGACAGCGCAGGACCACTGTCGCCGAGCTGGATTCGATTGTGCAAGCTCTGAATTTTTCCCCTTACAAAGACAGTATGGGAGGCAGTGTGGTATAGTGGTTAACATCGTCGGCTATCGTCGCGTAGATCGCCGGTTCGAACCCGGCCTGTAGCAGTGCTCCCCCCCACCGGCCTCGCCCGACAGGGGACTGGGGCCCCTCCCGTTCAATCTATATTTTCACATTGACCTGGTATATTTCTTAATGAGCTGCTTTAGTTACTTACACCATCATCAACAAACAAAAAATGTGCCCGGGCACCTGCAGCAGTGCGCCCCGCCACCGCCCACGCCTGATGGGAGGCTGCCACCCCACCCGTTGCTTGCCTTTGCCCGAGCCGCCGCTCCGCTTGATCCGGTTCTGGCGGCTCGGGCAGTGGGGTTCGAACCTGGGACCAGCGAAGCTGGAATCCAGGGTGCTTCCACTGAAGCACGGGGCACCTCACCAGAAATATGATCCCATAAGCACGCAGCCACATGGCACACATGCATCTACTACGCCTTCTGATTTCAGAGTCTTAATGTATGTTACCCCCCTACACTCTTTGAAACTAAACAGCGACAGACGGGGTAAGGCCGAATGAGTGCCATGCTTTGCAGCCCAGTCAGCTCGCATGTGACACAGTGAATGCAGTCCACATTTATGGACGACTGCTTTATATTGATCCAGGTTGTTCACTAGAGTCGGCAGCAAAGGACAAGCACACAAGTGACCCACGGAGCTAACCGCAACGCCTCGCTGTATTTTACATAGTGGAGCACCCCAACCAAGAAGGGGACACGTGCATTGATTGGATTTCGCAGTACTGCTGGACTAATGGCTGGAATTGTCTATGGCGGGGACATTCAGTCTATCAGAACCGACCATTGATCCCCAAAATCGGCGGAATTTTTGTCCGCTGGGCCCTAGCAGCCTGAAATCGGCCGAATTCCTGGTGGTTAGCCATAGCAACCCAAAATTGGGCTCGAGGCAGGGGGAGGTATTAATGTCCTTGGGTTTGGGCTTTTGTGGGTTTTGTGAGGCAAAGAGAGCCACTTTAGGATTTTGAGGCTGTTTTGGGGGATGATGTCACTCGGTAAGAACACCCCACACACATTTTTAGCAATTTTTTGCCTTTGCCCAGCTGTTGGTGTCTAGTTGGGCTCCAAAACCTATTTCTTTTAATTTCTCAACCCAAAAATAGGGGGGGGGGTCCTTGACCCCAACCAAACCCCGGCCGGTGGGGCCCGGTGGGGGGGGGGGGGCGGGGGGCGTTGACACCTTATGCCGTGTGTGTGTGTGTGTGTGTGTGTGTGTGTGTGTGTGTGTGATTTCACTACACACTTCGAATTGCGGTCTGCACCGATCCCAGCTTGAGGGTTTAAGGGGATCTTTGAAAAACATCGCATGCGACCAATGATAGTGGCACATGTGTGTGGCCCCATTGTGGACCTAGACGACCATAACCGAGTGTATGGCTCCCTCGAGATTTTCTACGGGAAACCATGGGGAACTAGCCCTCCGTATGCACACCCTTACTCTGCCAAAATCTGTACTTAGCTTCATCACTGCCTTCACGGCTCTTGGCACTTTTGAACTTGGCCCATTTGATAAAAAGTGTATGGCTCCCTTGAGATGCTCGCTCTGTACGCCAACGTTTGCAATGGGGTGGCACATTCTACAACCTAGGACATTGCCGTCTCCTCCTTTATGGGCTTGCTGCGGGTGTTCTAGGCAGTCAACATTTGCCGTGGGGGATCCGTGATGCTTGCTTCTACTTCTGTGGGGCCAAAACCCACCCTAAGGCACAATGGGGTGCACCTCTGCTTCCCCTAGGCTGCAGCAACCACTCCCTTGCTCTGCGGGTATTCATAGTGAGTATGTGAACAGTGGAGAAGCCCTGAGGAGTGCATGATAGGACATGTTGTTCATACAGGAAGAGCCAGATGAGTGTGTGCATTGGCAACCCTGAATTGTGCATTCTGAAATGTACACACACACACACCCATGGGATGATGTGACTTTGTGTAGTGGCAATCCCAGCTCGAGGGGCTGTGGGGAGCTCAGAGACCCTCGCATCTGGTCTTGCTCTTCCTGTCTGTGTGTAAACTGCTCTGAATGAGCAATCTACGAATGCTGCATCGATGTATGCACAGACCCGTGTGAGGTGTGGACAGAGAGATCGCCACATTCTGTGCATGCAGCCGTTGCATACATGGTTGGTGGACTGGCAACAATGGGCAGGCAGAGTGACAGACAGGCACATGCTATTGGGGACAAACAATACCCAGCCCCCTTTGTGCGAGGATCTCGGTGCGTGGGGCCGGGGGCGCATTTAAAACGACGCGATTTGGCCTTTGTGCAAGCTCAGCCCTCTTGAAGCATGGCGACCGCACCTGACCCTTGTCTTTATGAACGTATTTGTGTTGCCGAGAATCTATGATGTTATTGTGCCACCTGTAGTGGGAAAGGGGGGCTGAGTCATGAATGTGAAAATTTGTTCTTGGTCCTCGCCACACTCTGCCAGGGACGGCGCGCCAGAGGGCGGCCCCGACAGGTCCATGTCCAGCCCGCACATCGGAACCTGTGGTCGGCGACAGTGGGATCACTGCCTGCCCATTCCTGACCTCGGGTGTGCGGCGGGGCCTGGGCATTGAAGGGGGGCATGAAGGGCCTTGGGGCCTGTCTTGGTCCCCCCACCTCCCCAGGGACTGCACCGCTGGGCTTGCGGTTCGTACGTCCGGGTGCCCTCCCCAAATTGTACGTGCCGTCCGGTCGTCTTGTGAGCCGCGGCTCCACTGTTTCTCTTAGGATGGAGCTCGACGTCACGAGTTTGTTTTTTCCGTATCAGTACCTTTTGGAGCGTGTGTCCGTGGCCAACATCGTGCGCTTTACCAACAACCAAAACAGAGAAATCAATTTCAAGGTTTGTTCTGACGCCGGGTGTCATGCAGTGGTGCGGGGCGCCTTGGGGCTTTTGGCTAGGGTTGTGGTGTGGGATGGGGCTGATTTCGGTTGAATTCAATGAACATTGCAGGACATACACATACACATACACATACACATACACGTACACGTACACATACACATACACATACACACCTAATCCCTATGGGAGCAGGACTGGTCATGGGGCTGGAGGGGCGCCCCCTCTTCACCAGGCCGCTGGAGGTCTCGCGCCACCTACACCGACTCAGGACATATGGGGAGGAGAGATGGGCGCAGAAGCAACGGGCCAAGCAGGCACAGAAGAAAGCGAGACGCGACAGGGCACAGGGCGCCAAGCCGCAACGCAACCCAGCAACGCCGGCGGACAGGAGGCGGTGCCCAGCAAAAGGAGGGGCCAAGCGCTCTGCGCTGCACTACGGCACGGACTTCTATGCGAAGCCCACAGTGCCAGATGGCAGGAGGCACCCCCCTTTTCAAGTGGTGGACACGGGGCCAGAGAATGGGAGCCAGGAGCCACACACCATACGCTTCACACCACAACACACGCGCACGCGGCAGCACAGGCCGGAGACACACAAGCGGCGGCGAAAGACGTGGGTGTGCGAAGCACACGGACACCCACCGTGCAGAGCGTGCGCACTGGCACACAGGGGAGTACGGTACTACTGTGCCCGAGGGCACCAGGGGCACCCGCGAGTGCCTGTGATGTGCCCCCCTGCCGCGGGGCGAGCCCCCACCCCACTGCGCCGCCTGGGGGTGCGCAGAGCCAGCCAGAGGACTCCAGGTCGGGGGGAGGGGGGACAACCCCCAGCCCCCAAAAGGCGCGTAACGCACACGCCGGTGAGGGGGGGGGGGGGCACACACCAGGGGCGCCCGGCGCCCAGAGCCAGTCCTACCCCCGGCGCGCGGGGACGAAGCGACAGAGGGGAGAGACATCTCCCCAGGATGGCCCGCCGTGCAAGCGAGCATGCCGGCCGGAGCGGCATGGGCGTGCAAACACTGAGGTCTCATAACCCCCAGCCGCCAGAGGCTCTGGCCTAGGCGAGGGTGACGACACTCAAGGGGGGCCAGTGCAGTCATGATGGTTCTCATCAGACATCCTTTTTGGCACAGGCCCCCTCCGCTGGGCGCCCACCCCTGGACCCATGCAGGCCTTCCTCTTTAATATGGTATTCCCCCTACACATACACATACACATACACATGCACATACACATACACATACACATACACAGGTTCCCCGGCTAACTCAACCGGGCTAAGCGTAGGTCTCACAACTGAAAGGTCGTGGGTTCGATCCCCGGATCGGGCATGTCTGGAGGCGGGCGGTGGCAGCCGTGCGTCAAGGGCATCCTTTCTGGGGAAATCGCCAAATTGAGTAGGCCGTGGAGGCCGCCTCGCTGCCGCGAGCACCACCAGCTGTGAAGGCCCCAATACACACAAAACATACGGGGCAGCATGGCAATGACAGGCTCGCTAAACTAATACCGTGGAGCTGGCCCGGCGGAAGCCACGGAGCTACCACCCCACTTCCAGGGTGGTCTTGGGGCAGCGAGCCAGGTTCTGGCCTAAGTGCATATCGCACTAGTCGAGGGGCAATACAGGGACGCACCCTGAGCCCATACCGTGGGCGTGCTATAAGGGGGAGCGACCCGACCCGAGGACGCCAGAGTGGCCATACAGGCTCAACCGGGAGACCTGGTAAAAATGGTAATACCCCTACACATACACATACACATTCACATTCACATTCACATTCACATTCACATACACGTACATGCAGGACCAGTTCTACCGGAAGGGGCGCGCAGAGGCGTACAATACAAAGTGGAGGAGCCAAGCGGAGACGCAGCGACACCTGCACCAGGGGGAGGGGCCGTGCTTTTCACACCACCACAGCGGTGCGCCGTGGCTAGGCGCCCGGAAACTCGACCGTGGCTTCCGCAACTGTGGCTTTGCGCTGCGCACAATCACAGACAATGCTCAGCATGCGCGGCAGTGGGCAGGGGGGTGCGGCACTGCTGCGCCAGACGACATATAGGACACCCCCCCCCCCCCCTGACGATACCGCCTGGGGCGCTGGGCAGAGCGAGGGCGGCGGGGCTGCGCACCCCAGGAGGGGGGGGGACCCCTCAGCTAAGCGGCCCAAGCGTCACTAGCAGGCGCCGTTAAGCCGAGGCCAGGCCTTCAAGAGAGGACAGGGGCACCCCGCCCCCCCCCCCCCGCGAAGCGGGCGCGAGTGGAGCAGCGTGACGCGGCCAGGCATGGACGCGCAGGGACGGAGGTCACATAACCCCACCCCACCAGAGGTTCTGGCCCAGGCGAGGCCCCCAGCTGCGACCCCAGTGGGCGCCAGACAGGACGGCACACGCAATGTGCGCTGCACTGATTTTGGTGGCGCCTCAGGTGACCATGGGGGCCCTGGACCCATGCGGGTCTCCCTCTTTAATATTGTTTTTCCCCTTCACATACACATACACATACACATACACATACACATACACATACACATACACATACACATACACATACACATACACGTACACGTACCAATACACATACACACACACACACACACACACACACATACACACACACACACACACACACACATACCTCAAGAACTGCCAAAGGCATGAACTGAATTTGAGTGAATCACCCGCGTTGCGGGGCAATTGGCAATTGGCACACACACATACACATACACACAACTCCACTGGTCCCGGCTTGTCCTTAACAATTCTGATGCGTGTCATCCTCTGCTTCAGCCCTTGGTCTAACCCCCCCGCCTTCGCTCACAGATCAAGACTACCCACCCCAGTGACATCACAGCACAGCCTGCGGGTGGCACTCTACGCCAAGGCCAAAGCACCGATGTGTTGCTCGGGTGGGACTCCGATGCCACGGTGAACAGCCCTGAGGACCTCTCGACCCTGAAGCCTCCGCGGCAGCCCAAAGTCTGTGTGGAGCAGTTCCACATCGACGGTGCTGGGGCCATGGAGCCCCTGGGGCCCATAAAAATGCCCGTCTTCTTCACTAAACCCGGTGCCCTCCCTGCCCCACCCACCCTCTCCGTTCGGTACCCTGCGCCAGGCGTCTCATGTGCATGTGCCCCATGGGCCACAGCCCCCTCTGGTGGGTGGGCCCCTGAGGCCCAGGCCCAGGCACCGTGTGCGCACAGTCCACTACAACTACACGGAGTAAACCCCCCCCCCCCGGTACAAGAACATGCGCGTGTTCTTATTTATTTGCGTGTTCTTATTTGTGAGACCCCCATGTGCAGTGTTCCCGGCGCTCTTTGTTTGCAGAAATATGGCAGATTGGAATGTTGATGACCCCTCCTTTTGGTTTAATGATGTTTTGGCTGCCAGAGATGAGGATGAGGCCATCGTGGATGAGTGCTATGAGGCGGCCACGGATGCCTCAGGGCCTCAGGGGCCAATAGGTGCTGAAATTGGGGCCCTGGGACCTGTGCATTAGGGTAAAAATGAAAAATTCCTGGTATGCCAGCAGGGGCCGATATTTGACTGCGTGTTCTTGTACGGGGGGGGGGGTTTCCCCCCCCCCCCTTGTAAGCCAGTACCCACTGGGGGGTTTTTCAGCCCCAAGGACCAACACAACACACCGCAGCGGTGACAGCGGCAACCACGTGTGACCTCTGACCTCACCTCCCCCCCACCCCCCCCATGCTTTGGTAAGCCACATTCGCAAGGTGTGTGGCCGCGTGAGGCCCGCAACAGCACGCACAGCCCAGAAGGGGCAAGCCAACACCGCACACAAGCAAAAGCCACAACGCAGCTTAGAGCGATGCCCAGGCGGGACCAGGTGATAGTGCCTAGAACCAACAGGCCTTGTCTCTCGCCCCGGCCAGGTAGGGTGCAGGGAAGATGGGACCCTCTGCCATCGGACATTGAATCGCCAGCCGGACACACAATGAACTGAGAAGGCGATGAAGGCCGTGTGCAGGCAGGCGCCGTTGGAGCTAAGTGGCGGGCCCACACCTGACCTTTGGATGTCCCCCCTTGTCCAAGCACGGCCTTGTCCAAGGACGGGGTGGGCGTTGAACCGCTGGTTTTGGCATTTTTCGGGACCGCTGTTTTTTGTGGTGCTGAAGGGGGGATTGGGTGTTTGTGACGCGCTTGTAGAGGGAAAGGGGGGCTCAGTCATGTCTGTGATGGTGCATTCTGTTCAGAACAACATTGTACCACACGTTGCAGCCCCGTGCGGTTTGTTTGGATGTGACTGCCATGACTAAAATTGTTCTTCCCTCCACCTGCCGCGAAACCTGCTCAAAAACCAGCTCCGAAGGGCAAGCATGGCCAGTTGTTCAAGATGAGGCGGGAGGTTGGAAAGGGCTTGTATCCCACGCACCTGATTCCCCCGACAGTGAATACGGACAGGCAATATTTGGAGAGTTGCTTGTGCGTTGTACCATGGCTGTGTAAGGTTTGAGGCCCGCGCGTGCTTTGCAGTTCTGTGTGGCACGCGCATGCACGGCCTTGTCTACGCACGGGGTGGGCGTTGAACCATTGTGTTGCCTGGACTTTTGAGACCGCGGCCGTGCTTGCGCAAGGGGGGGGGGGGTTACTTCCTTTGGCGCCCAAGGCGCTGTGGACTTTTGGGGCAGGCGACCCCCCACGGGGGGGGGGGCGTACGCAGGGATGCATTGGAGGTGGGGGGGGGGGGGTACCCCACCCCCCTTCCAGGGCGCCCAATCTATGCCCAGCCACTGTCCCCCTGACGCCAAGTGCCTGGCTCAATGGCATTTGTAACCGACAGTAACCGCCCCCAACCGCTTTGGCAACCTCCTCCAACCGCCTGCCTAACCGCTCCTGTCGCCGCCTCGGAGGTGAAAATTAGGAATAGGCGAAAGTGTACCAGATTTTGCCGCGGTATTTTAAGGACCAAAGCCATTTTTCCAGGGGTCATTTTTAGTGCTCTTGGTATGCACCCTCCCCTTGTGCCTGTGCAGTTTACTCCGCAGGGACCCTACGGCAGGCCAGTCAGGGGCTACTGCGGCCTGCCTCTGGCCGTTGTACATGACGGTTGGTCGACTGGTTTCCAGGAGAAGTCAGCAGCACATGACGGTAAGCCTCCAGGATCCCCCCCGGCAAAGCCTGCGGGAAGTATCCGCACCCATCGGGAGCGTGCCGTGCGCTGTGCGCGCGCCGTGCGAAAAGTTGGCTGTTCTCCACCACCGGGAGTTCGGTAAGTTCAGAAGATTGAAAGGACGTCATTGAATGGCTGCTGCAGTGGACGGGGCTATAGGGGGCAGAATTTAGATCCGTGAGACCCATGGCAAGCATCAGATGTTTGAATTTTTGAGTTTTGAATTGATTGTGCATGATTCCGCAGGTGGGTGGTTTTCAGGGTTGTTACCTGGATAATCACCGTAATAATTGGCGCTGTGCCCGCGCTGTGCGAAAACGCCTTTATCAGGAGCCTCCAGAAGATAATCCCAAGCATCTGGAAGCCAAGACAGAAGATCGGGTAGCAGCCGACCAAAGTCCAAAAGGAAATAACACCCGCTTCTGCCGCAATCTGGGCATTCCACGTCCCTACACCCCCCCCCCCCTCCGGGGTATCTGGGGCGGGGGGGGGGGGGGGCAAGTCTTGCCTGCATCGGTTGACGGCCCCACCCCCACACCCTTTGTTCACCCTCACCCCCCCACCCCCTACACCCAGGTCCACGCGGCATACGCACTCAGCCTCTATGACCCCCTCCCCCAGCTGCACCTCCGTGCCACGGCCCCCACCCACCTCCAGTTGCCCGCCACAACGCGGGGCAGGGGCATAGCCCCAGTTTTCTTGTGTGCCGAGGGGGGGGGGGGGGGTCTGCCTGTTCCCCGGGGCCGTGAAGGCGGTGGTACACCCCCGATCCGCCGCCCGGTGGCCGGGCCTCCGCCCCTTCAAAGAGAGTCCGGGCGGTGCGGTCCCCTTGGGCCTGCGGACTGACGGGCCGTGCCCCCCCCCCCCCCCCGGGCCATGCCCGGCCCCTGCCCTCATGGCCCGGCCGCTCCGCCGCAGGGGACCGGGACCGGTACAATATGGTCGTCAACGGCCGCGTGCACAGCAGCTTCTCCAACGCGGAGCCCAAGCACCGCCCTCCGCCCTCCGCCGCCCCCGCGATGCCGAAGGAGGGCCCGGGGCGAGACGGCCCCGCCGCGGAGGACAACAACCGGTCTCCCTCCCGCCCCGTGCCCCCACGAAGTGCGAGGGGCACCGACTCCCCCGGTGAGTGCCACCGCCACCGAGGTCCACTAGCGCTGCCGACCGCGTAGCGCGGCGGCGGTACTGACCGGGATGTGCGCGCGGGGCACGGATGGGGTGGCGTGCCACCGCCCAGGCTGTGAGCCAGTGGCCCAGGCTGCACCATGACACACGGCCGCTGGCGAGGCCTGCACTTGCACAGTCGCTGCACAGTACACTGGGGTTGGCAGGACCGTTCTCTGATGATGATCGGCCGATGATCGGCAATGGATCCCCCCCCACGTGGCTCTCAATCGTGAGGGAATGTTCCCCCGAATGCCCCTCCAACGACCACCGGCGATGCCTCCCTCAATGGGCCCCCAAACTAATACCCAAAATCCTCCCCCAGTCCCTCCCCCAATCCTACCCCAATCCTCCCCCAATCCTAGGGCTATTGGTCAACCTGTAGTGGCTATTGGTCAACCTGTAGTGGCTATCGGTCAACCTGTAGTGGCTATCGGTCAACCTGTAGTGGCTATCGGTCAACCTGTAGTGGCTATCGGTCAACCTGTAGTGGCTATCGGTCAACCTGTAGTGGCTATTGGTCAACCTGTAGTGGCTATTGGTCTGTAGTGGCTATTGGTCAACCTGTAGTGGCTATCGGTCAACCTGTAGTGGCTATCGGTCAACCTGTAGTGGCTATTGGTCAACCTGTAGTGGCTATTGGTCAACCTGTAGTGGCTATTGGTCAACCTGTAGTGGCTATTGGTCTGTAGTGGCTATTGGTCAACCTGTAGTGGCTATCGGTCAACCTGTAGTGGCTATCGGTCAACCTGTAGTGGCTATTGGTCAACCTGTAGTGGCTATTGGTCAACCTGTAGTGGCTATCGGTCAACCTGTAGTGGCTATTGGTCTGTAGTGGCTATTGGTCAACCTGTAGTGGCTATTGGTCAACCTGTAGTGGCTATTGGTCAACCTGTAGTGGCTATTGGTCAACCTGTAGTGGCTATTGGTCAACCTGTAGTGGCTATTGGTCAACCTGTAGTGGCTATCGGTCAACCTGTAGTGGCTATCGGTCAACCTGTAGTGGCTATCGGTCAACCTGTAGTGGCTATTGGTCAACCTGTAGTGGCTATTGGTCAACCTGTAGTGGCTATCGGTCAACCTGTAGTGGCTATCGGTCAACCTGTAGTGGCTATCGGTCAACCTGTAGTGGCTATCGGTCAACCTGTAGTGGCTATTGGTCAACCTGTAGTGGCTATTGGTCAACCTGTAGTGGCTATTGGTCAACCTGTAGTGGCTATCGGTCAACCTGTAGTGGCTATCGGTCAACCTGTAGTGGCTATTGGTCAACCTGTAGTGGCTATTGGTCAACCTGTAGTGGCTATCGGTCAACCTGTAGTGGCTATCGGTCAACCTGTAGTGGCTATTGGTCAACCTGTAGTGGCTATTGGTCAACCTGTAGTGGCTATTGGTCAACCTGTAGTGGCTATTGGTCAACCTGTAGTGGCTATTGGTCAACCTGTAGTGGCTATCGGTCAACCTGTAGTGGCTATCGGTCAACCTGTAGTGGCTATCGGTCAACCTGTAGTGGCTATTGGTCAACCTGTAGTGGCTATTGGTCAACCTGTAGTGGCTATCGGTCAACCTGTAGTGGCTATCGGTCAACCTGTAGTGGCTATCGGTCAACCTGTAGTGGCTATCGGTCAACCTGTAGTGGCTATTGGTCAACCTGTAGTGGCTATTGGTCAACCTGTAGTGGCTATCGGTCAACCTGTAGTGGCTATCGGTCAACCTGTAGTGGCTATTGGTCAACCTGTAGTGGCTATCGGTCAACCTGTAGTGGCTATCGGTCAACCTGTAGTGGCTATCGGTCAACCTGTAGTGGCTATTGGTCAACCTGTAGTGGCTATTGGTCAACCTGTAGTGGCTATTGGTCAACCTGTAGTGGCTATTGGTCAACCTGTAGTGGCTATTGGTCAACCTGTAGTGGCTATCGGTCAACCTGTAGTGGCTATTGGTCAACCTGTAGTGGCTATTGGTCAACCTGTAGTGGCTATCGGTCAACCTGTAGTGGCTATCGGTCAACCTGTAGTGGCTATTGGTCAACCTGTAGTGGCTATTGGTCAACCTGTAGTGGCTATCGGTCAACCTGTAGTGGCTATCGGTCAACCTGTAGTGGCTATTGGTCAACCTGTAGTGGCTATTGGTCAACCTGTAGTGGCTATTGGTCAACCTGTAGTGGCTATTGGTCAACCTGTAGTGGCTATCGGTCAACCTGTAGTGGCTATCGGTCAACCTGTAGTGGCTATCGGTCAACCTGTAGTGGCTATCGGTCAACCTGTAGTGGCTATTGGTCAACCTGTAGTGGCTATCGGTCAACGTGTAGTGGCTATCGGTCAACCTGTAGTGGCTATTGGTCAACCTGTAGTGGCTATTGGTCTGTAGTGGCTATTGGTCAACCTGTAGTGGCTATCGGTCAACCTGTAGTGGCTATTGGTCAACCTGTAGTGGCTATTGGTCAACCTGTAGTGGCTATTGGTCAACCTGTAGTGGCTATTGGTCTGTAGTGGCTATTGGTCAACCTGTAGTGGCTATCGGTCAACCTGTAGTGGCTATTGGTCAACCTGTAGTGGCTATTGGTCAACCTGTAGTGGCTATTGGTCAACCTGTAGTGGCTATTGGTCAACCTGTAGTGGCTATTGGTCAACCTGTAGTGGCTATTGGTCAACCTGTAGTGGCTATTGGTCAACCTGTAGTGGCTATTGGTCAACCTGTAGTGGCTATTGGTCAACCTGTAGTGGCTATCGGTCAACCTGTAGTGGCTATCGGTCAACCTGTAGTGGCTATCGGTCAACCTGTAGTGGCTATCGGTCAACCTGTAGTGGCTATTGGTCAACCTGTAGTGGCTATTGGTCAACCTGTAGTGGCTATTGGTCTGTAGTGGCTATCGGTCAACCTGTAGTGGCTATTGGTCAACCTGTAGTGGCTATTGGTCAACCTGTAGTGGCTATCGGTCAACCTGTAGTGGCTATCGGTCAACCTGTAGTGGCTATCGGTCAACCTGTAGTGGCTATCGGTCAACCTGTAGTGGCTATTGGTCAACCTGTAGTGGCTATCGGTCAACCTGTAGTGGCTATCGGTCAACCTGTAGTGGCTATCGGTCAACCTGTAGTGGCTATTGGTCAACCTGTAGTGGCTATTGGTCAACCTGTAGTGGCTATTGGTCTGTAGTGGCTATTGGTCAACCTGTAGTGGCTATCGGTCAACCTGTAGTGGCTATCGGTCAACCTGTAGTGGCTATTGGTCAACCTGTAGTGGCTATCGGTCAACCTGTAGTGGCTATTGGTCTGTAGTGGCTATTGGTCTGTAGTGGCTATTGGTCAACCTGTAGTGGCTATCGGTCAACCTGTAGTGGCTATTGGTCAACCTGTAGTGGCTATTGGTCAACCTGTAGTGGCTATCGGTCAACCTGTAGTGGCTATTGGTCTGTAGTGGCTATTGGTCAACCTGTAGTGGCTATTGGTCTGTAGTGGCTATCGGTCAACCTGTAGTGGCTATTGGTCAACCTGTAGTGGCTATCGGTCTATAGTGGCTATCGGTCAACCTGTAGTGGCTATTGGTCTGTAGTGAGTATTGGTCAACCTGTAGTGGCTATCGGTCAACCTGTAGTGGCTATTGGTCTGTAGTGGCTATTGGTCTGTAGTGGCTATTGGTCAACCTGTAGTGGCTATTGGTCAACCTGTAGTGGCTATTGGTCAACCTGTAGTGGCTATTGGTCAACGTGTAGTGGCTATCGGTCAACCTGTAGTGGCTATCGGTCAACCTGTAGTGGCTATTGGTCAACCTGTAGTGGCTATCGGTCAACCTGTAGTGGCTATTGGTCAACCTGTAGTGGCTATTGGTCAACCTGTAGTGGCTATTGGTCAACCTGTAGTGGCTATTGGTCAACCTGTAGTGGCTATTGGTCTGTAGTGGCTATTGGTCAACCTGTAGTGGCTATTGGTCAACCTGTAGTGGCTATTGGTCAACCTGTAGTGGCTATTGGTCAACCTGTAGTGGCTATCGGTCAACCTGTAGTGGCTATCGGTCAACCTGTAGTGGCTATTGGTCAACCTGTAGTGGCTATCGGTCAACCTGTAGTGGCTATCGGTCAACCTGTAGTGCCTATTGGTCAACCTGTAGTGGCTATCGGTCAACCTGTAGTGGCTATTGGTCAACCTGTAGTGGCTATTGGTCAACCTGTAGTGGCTATCGGTCAACCTGTAGTGGCTATCGGTCAACCTGTAGTGGCTATTGGTCAACCTGTAGTGGCTATCGGTCAACCTGTAGTGGCTATCGGTCAACCTGTAGTGGCTATTGGTCAACCTGTAGTGGCTATTGGTCAACCTGTAGTGGCTATCGGTCAACCTGTAGTGGCTATCGGTCAACCTGTAGTGGCTATTGGTCAACCTGTAGTGGCTATTGGTCAACCTGTAGTGGCTATCGGTCAACCTGTAGTGGCTATCGGTCAACCTGTAGTGGCTATTGGTCAACCTGTAGTGGCTATCGGTCAACCTGTAGTGGCTATCGGTCAACCTGTAGTGGCTATTGGTCAACCTGTAGTGGCTATCGGTCAACCTGTAGTGGCTATTGGTCAACCTGTAGTGGCTATTGGTCAACCTGTAGTGGCTATCGGTCAACCTGTAGTGGCTATTGGTCAACCTGTAGTGGCTATTGGTCAACCTGTAGTGGCTATTGGTCAACCTGTAGTGGCTATCGGTCAACCTGTAGTGGCTATTGGTCAACCTGTAGTGGCTATTGGTCAACCTGTAGTGGCTATCGGTCAACCTGTAGTGGCTATTGGTCAACCTGTAGTGGCTATTGGTCAACCTGTAGTGGCTATCGGTCAACCTGTAGTGGCTATCGGTCAACCTGTAGTGGCTATTGGTCAACCTGTAGTGGCTATCGGTCAACCTGTAGTGGCTATCGGTCAACCTGTAGTGGCTATTGGTCAACCTGTAGTGGCTATTGGTCAACCTGTAGTGGCTATCGGTCAACCTGTAGTGGCTATCGGTCAACCTGTAGTGGCTATTGGTCAACCTGTAGTGGCTATTGGTCAACCTGTAGTGGCTATTGGTCAACCTGTAGTGGCTATTGGTCAACCTGTAGTGGCTATCGGTCACCCTGTAGTGGCTATTGGTCAACCTGTAGTGGCTATCGGTCAACCTGTAGTGGCTATCGGTCAACCTGTAGTGCCTATTGGTCAACCTGTAGTGGCTATCGGTCAACCTGTAGTGGCTATTGGTCAACCTGTAGTGGCTATTGGTCAACCTGTAGTGGCTATTGGTCTGTAGTGGCTATTGGTCAACCTGTAGTGGCTATCGGTCAACCTGTAGTGGCTATTGGTCAACCTGTAGTGGCTATTGGTCAACCTGTAGTGGCTATTGGTCAACCTGTAGTGGCTATTGGTCTGTAGTGGCTATTGGTCAACCTGTAGTGGCTATTGGTCAACCTGTAGTGGCTATTGGTCAACCTGTAGTGGCTATTGGTCAACCTGTAGTGGCTATTGGTCAACCTGTAGTGGCTATCGGTCAACCTGTAGTGGCTATCGGTCAACCTGTAGTGGCTATTGGTCAACCTGTAGTGGCTATCGGTCAACCTGTAGTGGCTATCGGTCAACCTGTAGTGGCTATTGGTCTGTAGTGGCTATTGGTCAACCTGTAGTGGCTATTGGTCAACCTGTAGTGGCTATTGGTCAACCTGTAGTGGCTATTGGTCAACCTGTAGTGGCTATTGGTCAACCTGTAGTGGCTATTGGTCAACCTGTAGTGGCTATTGGTCAACCTGTAGTGGCTATTGGTCAACCTGTAGTGGCTATTGGTCTGTAGTGGCTATTGGTCAACCTGTAGTGGCTATTGGTCAACCTGTAGTGGCTATTGGTCAACCTGTAGTGGCTATTGGTCAACCTGTAGTGGCTATTGGTCAACCTGTAGTGGCTATTGGTCAACCTGTAGTGGCTATTGGTCAACCTGTAGTGGCTATTGGTCTGTAGTGGCTATCGGTCAACCTGTAGTGGCTATTGGTCTGTAGTGGCTATTGGTCTGTAGTGGCTATTGGTCAACCTGTAGTGGCTATCGGTCAACCTGTAGTGGCTATTGGTCAACCTGTAGTGGCTATTGGTCAACCTGTAGTGGCTATCGGTCAACCTGTAGTGGCTATTGGTCTGTAGTGGCTATTGGTCTGTAGTGGCTATTGGTCAACCTGTAGTGGCTATTGGTCTGTAGTGGCTATTGGTCAACCTGTAGTGGCTATTGGTCTGTAGTGGCTATTGGTCAACCTGTAGTGGCTATCGGTCAACCTGTAGTGGCTATTGGTCTGTAGTGGCTATTGGTCTGTAGTGGCTATTGGTCAACCTGTAGTGGCTATTGGTCTGTAGTGGCTATCGGTCAACCTGTAGTGGCTATCGGTCAACCTGTAGTGGCTATTGGTCTGTAGTGGCTATTGGTCTGTAGTGGCTATCGGTCAACCTGTAGTGGCTATTGGTCAACCTGTAGTGGCTATCGGTCATCCTGTAGTGGCTATTGGTCTGTAGTGGCTATTGGTCTGTAGTGGCTATCGGTCAACCTGTAGTGGCTATCGGTCAACCTGTAGTGGCTATTGGTCAACCTGTAGTGGCTATCGGTCAACCTGTAGTGGCTATCGGTCAACCTGTAGTGGCTATTGGTCAACCTGTAGTGGCTATCGGTCAACCTGTAGTGGCTATCGGTCAACCTGTAGTGGCTATCGGTCAACCTGTAGTGGCTATTGGTCAACCTGTAGTGGCTATCGGTCAACCTGTAGTGGCTATCGGTCAACCTGTAGTGGCTATTGGTCTGTAGTGGCTATTGGTCAACCTGTAGTGGCTATTGGTCTGTAGTGGCTATTGGTCAACCTGTAGTGGCTATCGGTCAACCTGTAGTGGCTATTGGTCAACCTGTAGTGGCTATCGGTCAACTTGTAGTGGCTATTGGTCTGTAGTGGCTATTGGTCAACCTGTAGTGGCTATTGGTCTGTAGTGGCTATTGGTCAACCTGTAGTGGCTATCGGTCAACCTGTAGTGGCTAGTGGTCAACCTGTAGTGGCTATTGGTCTGTAGTGGCTATTGGTCTGTAGTGGCTATTGGTCAACCTGTAGTGGCTATTGGTCAACCTGTAGTGGCTATTGGTCAACCTGTAGTGGCTATTGGTCAACGTGTAGTGGCTATTGGTCAACCTGTAGTGGCTATCGGTCAACCTGTAGTGGCTATTGGTCAACCTGTAGTGGCTATCGGTCAACCTGTAGTGGCTATTGGTCAACCTGTAGTGGCTATTGGTCAACCTGTAGTGGCTATTGGTCAACCTGTAGTGGCTATTGGTCAACCTGTAGTGGCTATTGGTCTGTAGTGGCTATTGGTCAACCTGTAGTGGCTATTGGTCAACCTGTAGTGGCTATTGGTCAACCTGTAGTGGCTATTGGTCAACCTGTAGTGGCTATCGGTCAACCTGTAGTGGCTATCGGTCAACCTGTAGTGGCTATTGGTCAACCTGTAGTGGCTATCGGTCAACCTGTAGTGGCTATTGGTCAACCTGTAGTGGCTATTGGTCAACCTGTAGTGGCTATTGGTCAACCTGTAGTGGCTATCGGTCAACCTGTAGTGGCTATTGGTCAACCTGTAGTGGCTATTGGTCAACCTGTAGTGGCTATCGGTCAACCTGTAGTGGCTATTGGTCAACCTGTAGTGGCTATTGGTCAACCTGTAGTGGCTATCGGTCAACCTGTAGTGGCTATCGGTCAACCTGTAGTGGCTATTGGTCAACCTGTAGTGGCTATTGGTCAACCTGTAGTGGCTATCGGTCAACCTGTAGTGGCTATTGGTCAACCTGTAGTGGCTATTGGTCAACCTGTAGTGGCTATCGGTCAACCTGTAGTGGCTATCGGTCAACCTGTAGTGGCTATTGGTCAACCTGTAGTGGCTATTGGTCAACCTGTAGTGGCTATTGGTCAACCTGTAGTGGCTATTGGTCAACCTGTAGTGGCTATCGGTCAACCTGTAGTGGCTATTGGTCAACCAGTAGTGGCTATCGGTCAACCTGTAGTGGCTATCGGTCAACCTGTAGTGGCTATTGGTCAACCTGTAGTGGCTATCGGTCAACCTGTAGTGGCTATTGGTCAACCGGTAGTGGCTATTGGTCAACCTGTAGTGGCTATTGGTCTGTAGTGGCTATTGGTCAACCTGTAGTGGCTATCGGTCAACCTGTAGTGGCTATTGGTCAACCTGTAGTGGCTATTGGTCAACCTGTAGTGGCTATTGGTCAACCTGTAGTGGCTATTGGTCTGTAGTGGCTATTGGTCAACCTGTAGTGGCTATTGGTCAACCTGTAGTGGCTATTGGTCAACCTGTAGTGGCTATTGGTCAACCTGTAGTGGCTATTGGTCAACCTGTAGTGGCTATCGGTCAACCTGTAGTGGCTATCGGTCAACCTGTAGTGGCTATCGGTCAATCTGTAGTGGCTATCGGTCAACCTGTAGTGGCTATCGGTCAACCTGTAGTGGCTATTGGTCAACCTGTAGTGGCTATTGGTCAACCTGTAGTGGCTATTGGTCAACCTGTAGTGGCTATTGGTCAACCTGTAGTGGCTATTGGTCAACCTGTAGTGGCTATTGGTCTGTAGTGGCTATTGGTCAACCTGTAGTGGCTATTGGTCAACCTGTAGTAGCTATTGGTCAACCTGTAGTGGCTATTGGTCAACCTGTAGTGGCTATTGGTCAACCTGTAGTGGCTATTGGTCAACCTGTAGTGGCTATTGGTCAACCTGTAGTGGCTATTGGTCTGTAGTGGCTATTGGTCAACCTGTAGTGGCTATCGGTCAACCTGTAGTGGCTATCGGTCAACCTGTAGTGGCTATTGGTCAACCTGTAGTGGCTATCGGTCAACCTGTAGTGGCTATTGGTCTGTAGTGGCTATTGGTCTGTAGTGGCTATTGGTCAACCTGTAGTGGCTATCGGTCAACCTGTAGTGGCTATTGGTCAACCTGTAGTGGCTATTGGTCAACCTGTAGTGGCTATCGGTCAACCTGTAGTGGCTATTGGTCTGTAGTGGCTATTGGTCTGTAGTGGCTATTGGTCAACCTGTAGTGGCTATTGCTCTGTAGTGGCTATCGGTCAACCTGTAGTGGCTATTGGTCTGTAGTGGCTATTGGTCAACCTGTAGTGGCTATCGGTCAACCTGTAGTGGCTATTGGTCTGTAGTGGCTATTGGTCTGTAGTGGCTATTGGTCAACCTGTAGTGGCTATTGGTCTGTAGTGGCTATCGGTCAACCTGTAGTGGCTATCGGTCAACCTGTAGTGGCTATTGATCTGTAGTGGCTATTGGTCTGTAGTGGCTATCGGTCAACCTGTAGTGGCTATTGGTCAACCTGTAGTGGCTATCGGTCAACCTGTAGTGGCTATTGGTCTGTAGTGGCTATTGGTCTGTAGTGGCTATCGGTCAACCTGTAGTGGCTATCGGTCAACCTGTAGTGGCTATTGGTCAACCTGTAGTGGCTATCGGTCAACCTGTAGTGGCTATCGGTCAACCTGTAGTGGCTATTGGTCAACCTGTAGTGGCTATTGGTCAACCTGTAGTGGCTATCGGTCAACCTGTAGTGGCTATTGGTCAACCTGTAGTGGCTATTGGTCAACCTGTAGTGGCTATTGGTCAACCTGTAGTGGCTATTGGTCAACCTGTAGTGGCTATTGGTCAACCTGTAGTGGCTATTGGTCAACCTGTAGTGGCTATTGGTCAACCTGTAGTGGCTATCGGTCAACCTGTAGTGGCTATTGGTCTGTAGTGGCTATTGGTCAACCTGTAGTGGCTATTGGTCTGTAGTGGCTATTGGTCAACCTGTAGTGGCTATCGGTCAACCTGTAGTGGCTATTGGTCAACCTGTAGTGGCTATCGGTCAACCTGTAGTGGCTATTGGTCTGTAGTGGCTATTGGTCAACCTGTAGTGGCTATTGGTCTGTAGTGGCTATTGGTCAACCTGTAGTGGCTATCGGTCAACCTGTAGTGGCTAGTGGTCAACCTGTAGTGGCTATCGGTCAACCTGTAGTGGCTATCGGTGAACCTGTAGTGGCTATTGGTCAACCTGTAGTGGCTATTGGTCTGTAGTGGCTATTGGTCAACCTGTAGTGGCTATCGGTCAACCTGTAGTGGCTAGTGGTCAACCTGTAGTGGCTATCGGTCAACCTGTAGTGGCTATCGGTCAACCTGTAGTGGCTATCGGTCAACCTGTAGTGGCTATTGGTCAACCTGTAGTGGCTATCGGTCAACCTATAGTGGCTATTGGTCAACCTGTAGTGGCTATTGGTCCACCAGTAGTGGCTATTGGTCGGCCTGTAGTGGCTCCTGGTCTGTAGTGGCTATTGGTCAACCTGTAGTGGCTATTGGTCAACCTGTAGTGGCTATTGGTCAACCTGTAGTGGCTATCGGTCAACCTGTAGTGGCTATTGGTCAACCTGTAGTGGCTATTGGTCAACCTGTAGTGGCTATTGGTCAACCTGTAGTGGCTATCGGTCAACCTGTAGTGGCTATTGGTCAACCTGTAGTGGCTATTGGTCAACCTGTAGTGGCTATTGGTCAACCTGTAGTGGCTATTGGTCAACCTGTAGTGGCTATTGGTCAACCTGTAGTGGCTATTGGTCAACCTGTAGTGGCTATTGGTCAACCTGTAGTGGCTATTGGTCAACCTGTAGTGGCTATCGGTCAACCTGTAGTGGCTATCGGTCAACCTGTAGTGGCTATCGGTCAACCTGTAGTGGCTATCGGTCAACCTGTAGTGGCTATTGGTCAACCTGTAGTGGCTATTGGTCAACCTGTAGTGGCTATTGGTCAACCTGTAGTGGCTATCGGTCAACCTGTAGTGGCTATCGGTCAACCTGTAGTGGCTATTGGTCAACCTGTAGTGGCTATTGGTCAACCTGTAGTGGCTATTGGTCAACCTGTAGTGGCTATTGGTCAACCTGTAGTGGCTATCGGTCAACCTGTAGTGGCTATCGGTCAACCTGTAGTGGCTATTGGTCAACCTGTAGTGGCTATTGGTCAACCTGTAGTGGCTATCGGTCAACCTGTAGTGGCTATTGGTCAACCTGTAGTGGCTATCGGTCAACCTGTAGTGGCTATTGGTCAACCTGTAGTGGCTATTGGTCAACCTGTAGTGGCTATCGGTCAACCTGTAGTGGCTATCGGTCAACCTGTAGTGGCTATCGGTCAACCTGTAGTGGCTATCGGTCAACCTGTAG
Organism: Eutreptiella sp. 'Long Island Sound 2002'; assembly: GCA_964036045.1. Lineage (NCBI taxonomy): Eukaryota > Euglenozoa > Euglenophyceae > Eutreptiales > Eutreptiaceae > Eutreptiella > Eutreptiella sp. 'Long Island Sound 2002'. Next base: position 24,981,090 of record OZ038381.1, on the reverse strand, counting down.
TGGCTATCGGTCAACCTGTAGTGGCTATTGGTCAACCTGTAGTGGCTATTGGTCAACCTGTAGTGGCTATTGGTCAACCTGTAGTGGCTATTGGTCAACCTGTAGTGGCTATCGGTCAACCTGTAGTGGCTATTGGTCAACCTGTAGTGGCTATTGGTCAACCTGTAGTGGCTATTGGTCAACCTGTAGTGGCTATTGGTCAACCTGTAGTGGCTATCGGTCAACCTGTAGTGGCTATTGGTCAACCTGTAGTGGCTATCGGTCAACCTGTAGTGGCTATTGGTCAACCTGTAGTGGCTATTGGTCTGTAGTGGCTATTGGTCAACCTGTAGTGGCTATTGGTCAACCTGTAGTGGCTATCGGTCAACCTGTAGTGGCTATTGGTCAACCTGTAGTGGCTATTGGTCAACCTATAGTGGCTATCGGTCAACCTGTAGTGGCTATCGGTCAACCTGTAGTGGCTATTGGTCAACCTGTAGTGGCTATTGGTCAACCTGTAGTGGCTATCGGTCAACCTGTAGTGGCTATCGGTCAACCTGTAGTGGCTATCGGTCAACCTGTAGTGGCTATCGGTCAACCTGTAGTGGCTATTGGTCAACCTGTAGTGGCTATCGGTCAACCTGTAGTGGCTAGTGCTCTGTAGTGGCTATTGGTCTGTAGTGGCTATCGGTCAACCTGTAGTGGCTATCGGTCAACCTGTAGTGGCTATCGGTCAACCTGTAGTGGCTATCGGTCAACCTGTAGTGGCTATTGGTCAACCTGTAGTGGCTATTGGTCAACCTGTAGTGGCTATTGGTCAACCTGTAGTGGCTATTGGTCAACCTGTAGTGGCTATTGGTCAACCTGTAGTGGCTATTGGTCAACCTGTAGTGGCTATTGGTCTGTAGTGGCTATTGGTCTGTAGTGGCTATTGGTCTGTAGTGGCTATTGGTCAACCTGTAGTGGCTATTGGTCAACCTGTAGTGGCTATTGGTCAACCTGTAGTGGCTATTGGTCTGTAGTGGCTATTGGTCTGTAGTGGCTATTGGTCTGTAGTGGCTATCGGTCAACCTGTAGTGGCTTGTGGTCAACCTGTAGTGGCTATCGGTCAACCTGTAGTGGCTATCGGTCAACCTGTAGTGGCTATCGGTCAACCTGTAGTGGCTAGTGGTCAACCTGTAGTGGCTATCGGTCAACCTGTAGTGGCTATCGGTCAACCTGTAGTGGCTATTGGTCAACCTGTAGTGGCTATTGGTCAACCTGTAGTGGCTATCGGTCAACCTGTAGTGGCTATTGGTCAACCTGTAGTGGCTATTGGTCAACCTGTAGTGGCTATCGGTCAACCTGTAGTGGCTATTGGTCTGTAGGGCTTCTTCTTCTTGGCATCATCGTGGGATCATCTCTGACCCTTGATCTCAAGAGTCATCTCCAGCACCCCACCCTATCAAAACATTTTCGAACAGTGCGCAGGCTACGCCAGCTCCACTTGGTCTGCCCCGCGAAGGCAAAGAAAAATTGCTGTAATACCCCAGTGGTCCCCCGATGACCATTTGTTGCTTCCCGAATGAATCCCAATCATTCCTGGATGACCCTCTGATCATCGGCGAAGGAGACCCACATGAGCCCACAATGATGCCCCAATCATATTTGTCTAATGGCCTAGGGGTCCCCCAATGAAACCCGAATGACCACTGAATGCTCCCCGTTTGATCCCGCAATGGTCCCCCCCATGACCCCTCAATGCCCCTCAATATTCTCTCACTTACTCCCTCGATGCTCCCCGGATCTTCCGCGATCTTTAACTGCTTCCCGAACGGTTTTCCAATGGTCCCCAACAATCCGCCAATCATCCTCCAATGATCCCACCAACAATCCCTTGATCCCCCAACCATTCCCCACCGATCTTCCTCAATGATCCCCTATGATCCAACAACGGCACCTCAATGCTTGCCCCAAGGATTCCCCAATGGTCCTCTAATGGTGCCCCAATGATCCCCTGATGATTCTCCAATGATCCCCCACCGCTACCCCCCAGCGATCCCCCAATGAAGCCCCGATGATACACCAATGATCACCTCATGACCCCTCAGTGCTCCTCCGGCGGTGGTGCGATGGTCCGCAATGCAGTTAATTTTCATTTGGGAAGATACGGGGGGTTGCTTGAGGGTGGAATGTGGGGTATCACACGGAACGTGGTGGATCATTGGGGGATCCTTGGATTATCATTGCGTTGGAATATCATTGCGGGGCTAGTGTGGGATCATGTAGGGATCATGAGCGAAGCACCGATGATATTCCATTGCCTTAATGACACCACAATCACTGCTTGATGGTCCCTCAATGATCCCCCAGCACGTCCCCCAATGATCCCGCAACGATTGGCCGTTTATCCCGCTGTCCACCCACAATGCCCCATCAATCATTTCCCAATCATCCCCCAATGACCCCTTTATCATTCTGGCCACGACTGACCACTGACCCCCAATGACACCGAATGTGAAACTCGGACCCCGTTGTCCTGCCCGTCTCACGCTTTCACAGCACTCGCGTTCCCGATATCGTTCGGCAGGTACCGCTTCCGCGAGCGGAATGCCTCACGGGGCCGGGGTCATGCGGACACCAGGGAATGGTCCACTCCCGAGGGGCCGAAGGGGAAGGAGGACATGCAGTGGAAGCAGCAGACTGACGGGCTGGGCAACACGGAGCCATCGAATGCGCCATGTTTGACTGACCCGCCGCAGATCACCCCCACAGCAAAGGGGACAGAAACCCAAAAGGATTGCTCATGTTGGCTGCAGTAGTGCCAGAAGGGGGCATTATCTGGGGTTGTCAGTCGTGCATTCATTCAATGCGTCATTTGCCACATGTCAGCCATTCACTCATTTTTGCCTGCATTCGTTTATGAATGCGCACACCCGCATGCACGCACGCATGCGTGCATTACATGATCCACATTACACCGTCTGTGTGCCACTGCACTGTACTTCACTTCACTCCACTCCACTCCACGGGGCTACACTATGCTACACTGCACTGCACTGCACTGCATCACACTACACTACACTACATCCCACGACACGACACTGCACTACACTACGCCATACCACAATACACTACACTACACTACACTACACTACACTACACTACACTACACTACACTACACTACACTACACTACACTGCACTACACTACGCCATACCACAATACACTACACTACACTACACTACACTACACTACACTACACTACACTACACTACACTACACTACACTACACTACACTACACCACACCACACCACACCACACCACACCACACCACACCACACCACACCACACCACACCACACCACACCACACCACACCACACCACACCACACCACACCACACCACACCACACCACACCACACCACACCACACCACACCACACCACACCACACCACACCACACCACACCACACCACACCACACCACACTACACTACACCACACTACACTACACTACACTACACTACACTACACTACACTACACTACACTACACTACACTACACTACACTACACTACACTACACTACACTACACTACACTACACTACACTACACTACACTACACTACACTACACTACACTACACTACACTTACATTTACACTTACATTTACACTGCATTGCATTGCCTTACACTACATGACATGACATCACATTGTGTTGCATTACATTCCAGTACAGTACAGTGCGGTCATCGCATCACATCACATCACATCACATCACATCACATCACATCACATCACATCACATCACATCACATCACATCACATCACATCACATCACATCACATCACATCACATCACATCACATCACATCACATCACATCACATCACATCACATCACATCACATCACATCACATCACATCAGATGACGTGATATTGCATCATGCGATATCACCATGTGTTGTTACGTCACTTTATGTCACGTCACGCCATGTTAAGTTGTGTTGCTTTACATTATTCACACATCATTCACGACATCACATTGCGGGGCATTCTGTTACTGTGAGCGACATTGTGTTACGTTTGATGACAGTATGGCGTCACATGACATGACATTACATTGCACTGTATTGATCACATTCCATTCCGTTTCATTGCATTATATAACATAGCATTATATTGCATGGGATTGCATTGCGTGGCATTACATTGTGGGTCGCATTTCATCAGTGCACTCTGTCACATCATACCACCCATTGCAACAACACGCTGCATAACATGTTGAATGATACCACGTGGCACTGCATTGCATAGCATTGCATTGCATTTCGTTATGTCACATCACATCACATCACATCACATCACATCACATCACATCACATCACATCACATCACATCACATCACATCACATCACATCACATCACATCACATCATATCACATCACATCGCATCACGTTACATCATACCACAATGCATCACATTACATTACATTACACTACATTACGTTACGTTACGTTACGTTACGTTACATTGCATTGCATTGCATTGCATTGCATTGTGCTTTGCATTGTATTGCACCGTGCATCGCATTGTATTGCGCATTTTGTGTTACATGCATTGTATTGTATTGTGTGTTTGCTTTGTATGGGATTGTAATGCACTGTGTGGCACTGTGTTGCATTGTGCATGGTGTTGCATCATGCGCTGCATTGTGCATCGGATTGTACGTTGCGCGGCACTGTGCATTGAACTGCGGATCACATGCCTTCTGGGTTGCATTATGCATTTGCATTTTGCGTTGAATGCCGTGCATTGCATGGTACATCGCACGGTGCATTGCATCGCATCGCATTACCCCGTGTTCCACTCTGCATTGCAGTCATTTGTGCATTTGGTACTGACCTGCAGTAGTCAGCCCCGTGCCCAGTAGCTGTGCATAGGAGAATTGTGATGGTTGTTTGATGGACTCAACAAGCGCTGTGGGCAGGTGTTACCCATGCAGTGGTACTATGATGCCTCTGGCGGAATGGATTGAAGGCCTTGTTACAATTCATGTACAGGGGCCAAAGATTGCTTTTTCGTTGGTATTGGCACATTTGTGGTGCTGTAGTGCTCCGTAGTGACGTTTGTGCAAGAGCAAGCATTTAGACACTACGGTGGTGCGGTGTTCTGAAGCCAAGCTGCACAGATTTTTACGATGGATTGAAGCAAGCAGATTGGTCTCCATTGCATCTCTTGCCGACGGCCGTCCTCGGATACGACAGTGACACTTGGTTGTGGGACTATTCCAGGGGTCAGGGGGGGATATCTTACTGTCTGAACAAAGAGAGCTGGATCAGCCTTGAGCAGTGAGAACGTGCGTGGTCGGTGTTCGTTGATTCGTTGTCCTACGGCTTTCGAGGGAGGACCTGCATGAAGAATTCGGGAGAACCACTGAACAGGAGAGGCAGGGCTTTTGGGGGACGTCCAAAGATCATCCGTTTCAGAACCCGCCCCCCCCCCGCCCAACTTTCCCACGGATCACCAAGTACAAATTGCAATGTTAGACCCAGATTCATGCATTTTCCAACCCTTTGGCTGCACCCCCCTCCCCCGGCCCCCCTGTTTGCCTCTGCTTTCTCAAACTCCCCTGCCCCTTCTGGCCCCGTGTTACATTACACCACATCAGCGGTGGTGGGCACCCTCCAAACTTCACAGTCTTGGGAAACCCTTTGCGTGCAGCATTGCCGTTGCCTGCGTAGCAGGCACGTCAAGGCGCAGAAGCAGCAGTTGAGAGTAACGGGACAACTGTCCCACTCTCGTTCCGTAAAAGTATATTTCCCCGGGCATTAAATACCCCAACTTGCTGCCAGCTGCTGGCAGTGTTTCTGAGCCCTTCTTCTTCACCCACAACCCAACGGGTTGGCAACCCACCCACCTGTCCCCAAGTGGAGGATTGCCTCCTCAAAAGGCGCACACGTATTCACACCCGGAAGTACCAACCGGCAGACTCCTCCTGTCTTGATGGCGCACCCCCATCATGGCTTCTGGGCCCTTCGTGGGGTGGGGGGCAAACCTTTCAAAAAGGGATGGCGGGATTCGATCCACAACAGCGACCTGGAATGGGGTGCGTTGCGGGTGCGTGTGTGCACTGACCACTCCCACTATCCCAATCACACGGTGCGCCATAGACACGTGCAATAACCTTCTTAGCCATTCCCTTTTTTGTTGTGGGGGGGGGCACAGTGGTGTGCCATGACGCATACTTGGCCTGGGGTGGCCCATGACCCTTACATTTCACAAGGAGTGCACATGCGCAGTGTATCACACTCTGCGATTGCCTACGGGTGGTGCGCGGCAATGCGTGGGCTCGCGTGGCCCCGGATGATTTCCTTTTGCACCAGATGCGCATGTTCAGTACGGTGCATGGCGTCAAGTCGATGACAACCGACTTCTTGCGCACCGCAGATATTGTGCATGACGATATCTCGCATTGCACTGCGATCCCCCCCACCCCATGCATAGTAATTGCCCTTGCATAGTAAGCTGGGGGCGAGGGAACCGTCAATTTCTGTTTTGCAATTTTACTCAGAAGGCCGGATACTGAGCTTCTCCGGTGTGGTTGCAAGCTGGACAAGGTATTATTGGTGCATTGCTGTGTGCTTCAGATTTCTTGCATCCAAGGTACTCCACCGTACCCTGTATGATGCAGTACACTTCAGTGTTTCGCAATTTCAGCCATGGATGTTGATCACATTGACACATACCCAGCTGGTACTGTTGTCAATTTCCAACCTTCTGGAGGCAGTATTGTGCCTGCCAAGATTGTGCTTGCCACAGGGGCTGGAGCCCACTGCCAAGCCCCCTGTCAAGCCTGCTCCCAAAGCTGCCAAACCTCGTGCCAAACCCTCAAGGAATAATGCCCAGTGGCTGGACGCCTTGGGTGTGGTCGTGGGGATAACCCTGACCCCAAACTGGGTTAATGGGCTCGTCATTGTGAAGGTACAATTCTGAAAAACACATGCATTGCCCATTGCTCGCAACTGGTTTTTCCTTTGTTATTGTTGTGCAGGTGTATATGTTGCTATGCGGTGCATTTGGAGACACAAGCTGAAAAGGAGTGCCATTGGTGAGTAGCATCTAGGAGAAAAGTCAAGAACATCATGGCCAAGGCAACCCAGCGTAGGGCGTCTTGGAAACGAAGAGTACACAAAAGACGAACCTGTGGAGAATGGGCGGCTTGCCAAAGACACCTCTCCCATGGAAAGGTCAAAAGCTTGCTCAAAGAGCTAGACTGCTTAGCAGCACTGTCAGATGCCCCCCCCACAACAGGCTCCTCCTTCTGAGCGTCCTTACATGAGCAAGGGGAAGAAGTGCAAAGGCATGGCAAAGGCTAAACATGGCCTAAAAGGCCTTATGAAGGAAGTTCTTAAGGCTATGCCTTTGCTGCGTTGTTGGATCTCAATGCATCTCAAGGACTGTTGGTTTGTTTCCCACCGCCGTTGTATGCATCAATTTGAACTTGTATCCCTGCATGGCAACGAGGCAAGACAGTTGGATGCAAAGGAGGAGAGTGAATCAAGCACCAGACATGCCTCACACACTTGCGACCATGAGCATGAGCCATCCATCTTAGTATCCTCTTCGTACGAGGATTGTTCAAGCCACTTATGAAGAATGAAGCAATGTCTTCAACACCCCCTCCCTTTCCAAAAAGACGGCGGTGTTTTCGCAGATGTTCGTGCCTGTACCAAAGACCGCCAATTGGCAGCACATGCTGTAGAAATGAAAACTGAGATTCAACGCATGGTCGATGATGGTTGGAACTTGGCCTACTGTGACTGGTTGCGCAACCAAACAACACGTGTGTCCCACGCTGGATATAGCATGTGGTTTGGGGAAGGGGTTCCAGTAATGAAGAGGAGGTGGTACCCCCAAAAGAAAAACAAACAATGACTAGGGCTGAGTTTCACGGGGCAGTGCTGGTGCTCACTAGGTGCTCACTAGGGACGCTTTAGAATAGTGAGAATGCAAGGAGGAGGTCCCCCTCTCACCCCTCTTCCAAGTCACCCCAAAGAAAAAATTGGCACCTTTGGCACTGACGGCTTTTTGATTTTCCAATCTCTCCCCACTCTGCGGACCCTTTGGTTGGGGTTATGTGGCCATTTTCTTTGCCTCCTAGCTCTGGGGACCCCTTGGCCTACGGTTATGCAGCCAATTTCGATGTCTCACCGCTTTATAAACTGATGGACATATTACTATGACAGAGACTTGAGACAGCATTATGGGCAACACAAAAGTTGAAAAATGTGTTGATTTGTGCTAAGAATGCATTGTTGTGCCTATTGACAAGGATGAGGGCTGGTCGAGTGACAGCTTTTGTTATACCAAAAAAACTTCCTGCGTCTTTGGCGCCCAAGGCCTGTTGGCTCATGGGGGAGCCCCCCCCCCCCCGGGTCCAAACTCCTCGCCCCCCCTCTTCTGCTCAAAAGCATCCATGGTGCTCACCGCAAAACCACTTGCTGTGAGAGTGCATTTGGTAACCAACTCCGAATTGATTAAGGGTGAGTGCACAAAATGGTCGCATGTCACTGCTCCCACATGCAACAATACCCCCTACACAGACACACTTTATGCCAGCAGCGACCATTTTACCCACGGTTCTTCCCACAGCTCCATGTTAGCTCATCATCCTACTCGCCCCGGGCTGTGGAGGGGGCAGTGCAATAGTCAGTAGTAGCATTCCAATAGATTGTGGCGGACCGACGGGTACCAGATATTTGGGTGGCGCTGGGAGTAGACGAAACACTAGATGTCGGTGATGATAACATGAGTGGGGGGATCCAACTGCTGTTCTGATACTGAACCAGGGGAGGTGAGGGACGGTAGTAGTGGTGATCTGGGGTCGGATGCACATTTTTGAGCGACAGACAAAGGCCCTCGGCACAAGTGCCGATGCTATGGGACAGCAGGGGGTGACACGGGAACATTTGCGGCTGCAGTGCAGCGTGAATGGGCATATTGTGAGCTTTGACCCAGTCTTTTCCGACACGGGTGCGTCCGGGAGCTCAATACGGGCTGCTTGATGGCCCCGTAAGAAAGAGAAGGACGGTATCTCACCGCTGTAGAATGACCGTGGAGGTCCATGGATTGGGTTAGACCTTGCACGGTGGTGTGCTGCACCCACTTCGATGGGTAAGAAGTGCCGGCCACTGCAACCCGCACCCCTAGCCGTCGTGCTCAAATGCCGAACATCCTACGCACACGAACTGGTCATGAAGCGGCACATCGCGCCTCAAGAGCGTATTTGCTTCACTGTCTGCTGCCCCCTCGCCCCTGCTTTGAGTGCCCGCGTAAAGATGATGCCGTGGCGGAATCTCTGCCGCATGGCGTCTTTGATGCTTCGCTGGAGCTGCGCTTTGTATGAAACCATCAAGAAATATCTAGAAGTCTAAAAAAAAAAGCAGCCAGCATTCACTAGGCATTGGGAAAGAATAGCACGCATTCACAAGCCTCTAGGAAAGGACAACAACCATCAAGAATGCAACAGCTGCGGTGTATGCCAGTTTTTGTGCCACAATTGGAATTTTTGTACCAAAGTTTGCCATGGAATTCAAAAAAATCCTGCCAACATTTGCCCGCACCCAATTTTGCCGTTCGAAATATCTCACATTCTTAATCTCCCACCCCCTGGGGTAGTGATCTAGTCAGCATTTGCTCTTTGTAGCATGGTGCTCTCAGAGGCGCAATCGTGCGTGCAGTAAAGAAGCTTTTGGTAGTACAAATTGGTACTACATCTTGAGTGGCTCCACCCCAATATTTGGCCCGCAAAAAATCCTAAATGGACAATTTTCGTACTTGATCTATGAAAAGTCTCATCAATGAATTGTTAGAACAAGTTGTTGAGAAGAAAGCAAGCAGTGGAGTGATTGCATTGTTGTTTTGGCAAAAAGAGTGGTAGAATGTGTGCTTTTGCCTCTACGGTGCATGAGTATCGTGTATATGTGCATCAATGCAGAACAACATAGCTTCATGTTGCACATCTAACAAAAGAACAGTTCACACAAAGTGCACAACGATGCAGTTCCAATACACATGTGGATCACGTGCACATTATTGTTTGTATTTACCATTGGTGTCAAGGTTGGTACAAAGGTGGAATTCTTCAAAGAGGTGGTCCTCGGAGACACATATGCGAGGTTCCCGGCTCTTTACCTTCTTTGGGCATCGATAAGGTGCGGCAATTTTCTGTACTGTGGGTGGGGGTGTGGGGGTGTTCCTTACACCAAAAAATCTTCTCGGCCTCCTTGGATCCGGGCGGTTTTTCTTTCGGCATCAATATTGATATTTATATTGATCTTGATATCCAAGTTGTTGGTACACAAAGATGGTGTTCCGGCACATAGATATTGCTTTTTGTACTTACCGTCGGCATTAAGGTTGGTGCAACGGTGGCAAAACACGAGGGGGAGGCTGCTCACCAATGCATCAAAGGTTGGGAGTGCACATCATTTGAATCAATCACGATGTGTTTCGATGTAAGTGCAAAGGCAATCTTAAATAGCAACAAATATGTCCGCAAAACATTTCGATATATTGCATCGAGCAAACATGTGGTTTTTGAATGTATTTCATGACAAGAAGATGGGTATTTGTTGCTGTGGTGACTATGATGAAAACCTAACAGCATATATATACCGCAGCCGTCAGCATCAGCTATAAAGCATTACTTGGCAATGATCATCGTCATGTACATTTGTATCCTAATACAGTGGAATGTAAGTGTGTTCGTTTACTTTTCCAAGAAATTTTGTATTTTTGAAAAGGGCCCAAAATGGCATACAACGGCTACAAGTGATTCAATGACAATAAGGTTTGGAACATGGTACTTTTGAAAAAAAACGATTTTTAACGATTATTTTCACAAAAACAACCGGTTTTGCCAACTAATGGTTCTCAAAGTGAAGGGTTTTTCCAATTAATTGCTTTTGGATAACCAAAATTTTGCCATCCCTCAAAAGAGAACCCATACAAGTCGGTGAGCAGTCGTCAAAACTACCTCGGAAGGTGTATTTCACCATCCACCATCTTAGAAAAGTTTATAGTGATTTCAGCACTGTGTTTTTGCTTCTCCTGCTGCTTGCTGTTGCTGTAGGGTTTCCTGCTGCTTGTTTTGGATGATGAAAACCTTTTGTTTGCAGAAATAGAGTCAATAGAGTCAATCCAGGATAACCCAAGCCAGAAGTATGCAAGGAGAAGAGAATTCGGGATCGAAGCATGAAGGGCTGCAGTGTAAGCAGTGAAAGATGATTGGATATTCACAGAAACTGCAACTCAGGTCACAAATGAATGCATATTCACAAAGATAGCTGAAATGTTTTTGGAAAAGAGTTAGAAAACTGCCCCATGGTCACTCTCTCTCCATAGTGCCATCTCAAGAGATGTGCACTCTTTGTTTTGGGTCCCATATGTGCTTAGGTGGCAGGGCATGTGGCGATGAGGTCACTGCCATGTCACATGGGATCTTCCTACTTAGCTAGGCTGACCAGGAATTGAACCCAGGACCTCTCAAAAAGAGGTGCCTAGCCCCCTAGGGTGCATACCACTAGGGCAGATAAGTATTCATGGAAAACATAGATAAATTCATAGGCTCTACCTTAGGTATGTCAGTGCTCAGTCAACTCAGGAAAAGATGAATAGCTTCACATTGAAAGGGGATTAAGGGGTCCACTCCATATCCTGATTGGGTGTTTGGTTCCATAGGTCAAAATGTGTTATCACCAGTTTTGGTGGGACCAATACTAAGATTAAAATGCATGGATGCTCAGTGCATCTCTAATACAACTAGAGTATGCCTCAAAGCAAAGGAAAAGCACTTTTTCTTACTCCCCCCTTGTGCTGTGGTGGCCACCACTGTCGCATTTTAGGAAAAAGGGAATTTTTCTTGGCCTTTCCTTGGTTTCTACATCTACTTTAAAATACCAACAGTTTCCCTAACACTGAAAAATGGGCGCTCACCATGGCTGGCGCTCTTTTGCTGCTCTGATTGTATCATTTCCTACAGAAGACTCAGCGCTCATGGCGCTGCCGGGGCTCCTGTGGCTTGGTTGGGTTAGTATGGGAGCATGCCAAACATGTGCATATGCATCCCTCCCTCCAAGACGCAGCGTCGACACAAACCCAACGCAAGACACATTATACACACTCGCATGGGTTCTCGTAAACCTGCTGGCGACCTGTGACCTGTCTTAGGGCGAAGGGAGTCGTGAAAGAAATTAATTTGCCCCTTGGTGGGGTCTTGGTTCTGCTCAGTCTCTCCAGGCACCTGCGTTTTGGCCCGAACACGGCCTACTCAGCGAGGTTGCGCGTGGGTATCTGCAGAGGCAGGAATGGGAGAATTATGGACGAATCCACGCAAAAACGAAGCGACGACACCAAAATCCGTCAAATGACGGCCTAGAATTTTTCTGAAACAACACACCTGAGCAGAATCCAATTGTGCATCAGAAGTACATTTTTATAGAAATTATAGTCATCTCTGGATTTTTTAAATCCAGAAATTCATACGCATAAAATGGCGGCGCGCAGGAGCGGCTCCTAGCGAAGCGCCGGAAAATGGAGAAATAATGGAATTATAAACGTATGTCTCACGTAGTCTTGAAAATGACGAGACACACATTAATAAATAAACATACAGATTCCACCCACACTAATAGAAGCTTCAAAAATTCAAGAATTCGAAAATGAACGAAAAGACTTCAATGAATCAGGTATAAACTACAGGTATGCTCGTCTCGTATGCCGCATACACATTGCTCGTCTCGTGTCTCCGTGAACGAGCCTTGTAGCAGCGCTAACAAAGATAGAACGCGATAGAGGGATGGATTAGAAAGATTGCAGATGATTAGCGGTCAGATCAGGGTGATTAGACTAGGGATGCAGATTCGCAGCGAATTTAATTTGAATTCGCCGACTTCGCTGCGAATTCGTTCGCAGCACGAATTCGCTGCGAATTCGGCCTGAAATTCACAGTACTGCGAATTCGGGGCGAATTCGCTCTGCGAATTCGCAGGCGACAGCAAAAGGACCACGCGTGCGCCGTCTTTTCTCCAGATGAAAACCTAACTTTGAATTGTGCCATGCAATAATTTTTTTGACTTTATACAATTAAAACCATGATCATTGTGCTTTGATTAACCCATTCAGTTGCCTGTGCGGTGCCTGCGTACTCGGTCTCGAGAAAAAAGCTTTTTTTTGACTTTTGAACGCACCGCTGTCTCCGCCTCGTTGCACTGAACACGACGGTGCAATCTGTTCCTCCCAAAACCGCACCAGTTCGGAGAAAAACGCGTCGCGAACTTTTAATTTTCGACCTTTTTCTTTCGACTTTGGACAGTCAAAACGTGTTTTCCCTTGCCTAACCTTCATTTTGGTACACTCCTTGCCCTCGTCGGCTCCGTGCACGCAGAGAAATCCTTGTTACGAGGTTCGAAAAAGTCCAGATTTGACAGTGTACTGTAACAGTCACATAGTGATGATTATTGAGCATCATGACAATAATAATGTTAATTGAATGCCCATTGCTAGTTTGCTTTATGTTTCCCTTGTATTTGTTATCCTCTCCCTTAGATGAATTCAAGTCGCATGATTCAATGCAAGAATACAATGAATGAAGGCCCAATAATGGCAAGAAGTGGTTCACATGTGATGGTTTGTGTGTGGATTGGTGATTTTGCATGCTTCGTTGCTTTTTTTCCAAAAGGTATTTGAAAGAATCGAGGAAGGGTGTATACATCGATATTTGGAATTCTTGGTTTTGATTTGTCTTTATTTTTGTCAAATAGTTTAAGCACGGTGAATGCAAGCAACAACAAACAACAAAAATTGCAAGGTTATGGAAGCTTTTGGACTTGAAATGTTTAATGCCATATGGTAATGGGCATATGCAAAGAGGTGAAGGTAAATTGTAGGTGCCTATGGATTCTAAGCCTCGGGGGAATTCAAGCGAATCAAGGGGGAATTCGAATTTGAAGTTGCGAATTCGAATTCGGAGGCGTCCACGAATTCGTGCGAATTCGGGGCGAATTCGAATTTGAGCGAATTCGTGCGAATTCGAACCTGCATCCCTAGATTAGACATACACACAAGTGCATAGCAACGTTCTTCGCGTGCGCCCCTCACTTGCTCTCTCTTCCCAGCGGTAGGTAAGGTGAGTAAGCCCAGGCGGGGCCACCCCCTGGTGGAGTTCGAGATTGTGGTTGAGATGGGCAGGTTTGCCCCACACCTTCGCGCATACTCGTGCATGCACACACGCATTAAAGGGTAGGCCACGCGAAGTGCGCACGGTAAACCTTGTTTAGGCTACCCAGGGGCTCCTCGGTACGTTCTTTAAGAGAACCTGAGGAGTCCCTTAACGCTTGCTTGCTTGTCAAGGGTAGCTGCTCCATGCAGCGTGTTTGCGGACAGCGTATTATAGGTCACACTGAGAAGGGTATAATACCTGGAGTGTGGCTTGGTTCCTCCGCCGCAAACGCCCTTTCATTTGCCTTTGTTTTACAGGTGGGCAGGTAGGGTGATTGGTGCAGCAGCATTTTTTTATGCCCTGCTAAACAAGGGCGCAGATCACACAAACAAGTAACTCCGCCTCTGCCTGTGGCAGAGCAGGGAGTCCGACTTCATCGACATCTGCGCCGTGCACGCAAGAGCACCTCTTCCCTCCAAGCCCTAGCAGGGGAAACACGTTGTGGCGTCCCCTGTTAGGCCACAGTTGCTTAGCAGCGCTGTGTTCTCTTGTTATTTCACAGGAGGGTCGCTAGGACCCACGAGACCTTTGCCTTCGCAACGCCCAGTAGAGTGTGCGTGTAGGAGTGGTAGTCCTGAGTGGGGGCTTGAGCCAGTTGCCCCAGTGCTCGCCCACCAGGATGGTGCCACTGTAGGGTGTGTAGGACCTGTAGTGCGTGTGTCAGTGTCCCACCCGTTTCATGCAATTTTAGCAGGGTTGGTGGGCTGTGGCAGTGGTTAGGTCAGTGTTTTGGCCATTTAGCAAAACGGCGTTTTCAAGCCTTCATAGCTTTTGGCCACCCCTCCCTGTAGTAGACAGATAGGTAGGGAAAACAATACCTGGATTAGTACGCTGGGTATTCCGCAAAGGTTTTGCGCCAGCACAGAAATTGGGCGCTTAGGGGAGGGGAGACCCGGGGCGTACCCCGTGGCATCAATAAGCCAACCCTCCAGGTTTAGCAAGGGCGCAGACTTGGGTATAATTAGGACACCACTTCTGCGGCTTGCTCTCAGGACCTTAGGAATAGCACACTCACACATACGCTTTGGCAGGTAAGGGTAAGGTTCAGTCCCTAGCTTTAGTCTTGGAGGCAAGCGTCTCAGCGAGCCTCAACAACTCACCAAGGTTGTTCTGGGACAAGTAGTCAACCAGAACTGAGTTCAGGCGTCCCTCAGGTAGAACAAATGCAGAGAAGGGCTCCCAGGTGGCCTCTTCGACTCCAAACCCTTCCCAGAGGGTGAGGAAGCGCCAACCCTGGCGATGGCGGTGGCGTAGGACAGACTTCACCAGGTAGAAGCCCTCCTTAGCCATCTCCTCGGCGTTCATGTCGGGGAGTTCACCTTCAACTTCCATAGGGCTGGCAGCCCCTTGTAGGTCCAGAGCGGCGATTTCCTCGTCGTTCAGCTCCCACTCCTCCCCACAGAGGTCTTCAGGATCATGGTAGCGCTTCAGGTGTTGAGCGGCGCACACCAGAGTCCCCCCTAGACGGGGAGAACACCGCACGGTGATACGGTGTCCATCCACTGATAGGATCTTGTACGGCCCGAAGTATGGGTCATCGCTGGTAGAGCGTGGCCAGGCGGGTAGTCGACTGTGGTGCACCAGCACCCAGTCCCCCTCTTGGTAGGTGGCCGGTACTCGGTGCTTGTTCTTCTTGTTCCACTGACGCTCCCTCACTCTCTGGAGCATAGCCTTGGCCTTGTCCACCTTCGCTTGTTGCTCTTGGACCCATTCACCCACAGAAGAATGGGTGTCCTCTGGATAGGGGGCATGTAGGAACCATGCCGGGCGCCCGAGGAATAGCTCATGGGGCGAGTAGCCAGTCGCTGAACTCTCTTGGGAGTTCATCATCAAGGATATGACGGGGAGTAGTCTCACCCAGTCTCTGGTGCGCTCAGTTTTGCACCATATCCGTACGTTCTCCTTCAGGACACGGATCTGTCGCTCACATAGGGGGTTGCTCGTGTGAGAGTAGGGAATCCCCGTAGACACCTGGACATTGAGGGATCTCAGGACCCTCTTGTACCAGCCAGTATCTGAGCGTACTCGCACGTCCTCATCGGAGTTGATCTCCTTGGGCGCCCCATAGACACAAAACCACTCCTTCAGGAGTATCTTGATAGTCTCCTCCCCGGTAATGTGCTTGGTACATGGGAACACCCTGGTAAACCTGGTCAACCCACAGGTTACCACGAGGGCGAAGTCATAGCCCCCGAACTTCGGCATCTCCGTGTAGTCCATGTATAGAACACTGTTAGCACAGTGAGGGATGGGAAGGGTCGAGTAGACACCTCTGTTCCTGATATCCCCTGGTTTACAGGACCTGCACGGGCACTTGTCCACGATAGGCTGGAGGGTTTTCCGCAGTTGGTCATCAGTCCACGTAGTGTGGAACCACTGCTTGAACAGCCTCAGGGTACGGTCAACACCCACATGACCGCTGGACTCATGGGTCCACTTCAGCAGCGCTGGGACTCGGTCACTAGGCACCACGATGCGGTCCTCGTGCCAGAGGTAGCTCTTGTCCCTCTCCCACTGGTCTTGGTTGACCAGGAGGGGTTCAAGGTGTTTCTCCAGGCGCTTGTAGATATCCCCGAACTCTTTCAGGTACTCCGATTGCTGGAGTCCATCCAGGGGGCGTATCATGGTCATGTTCAGGTCCAGGTGTACGTCCATACGGCTGAAAGCCTCCTTAGCCAGCGCTTCAGACCGGGCACCAATCAGGGCGTCGAAGTTGTTGCGGCTGATATAGTCGGCACATTCGTTCTTCACTCCCTGGATATGGGGTACCGTCAGCCGTAGTTGACTGAGGTAGGTCCACCAGCGCCGTAACTTGGCCTTCTCAGGTGGGGGACCCTTCTGGGAACTGCGGACCGGTTCTTGGTCGCACAGCCAGACCACAGGGTTACTCCCCAACAGTCGCGCTTGTGAGGATAGCACCAGCATACCCGCGAGCAATTCCTGCTCATAGGTGGAGTAGTTCCCCCTGGCCTGGTTCCACTTCCAGTTCCAGTGGCCCAGAGGTACTAGGACCCACTTGTCGTCAGGGTAGCTGTGCTTGAGGGTTCCATCTCGGTTGAGACCTTCCGTCCCCCATTGGGAAATGGCCGAGTCGAACTCCACCTTCTCTAGTGCTTGCCATTGGAACAACGTTCCGCCACCGCCCACATTGCTGGCGTCGGTCACCAGGATAATCTCCCCTTGTGCTCTAGGCACGCCCAAGCACTTAGCGTTGGCTACCTTGTCTTTGAGCTCGTCAAACGCTTGTTGCTCTTGTGGGCCCCAGCGCCAAGTAGTACTCTTCTTGATCAAGTCCGTCAGAACGGCGCTGGTGTAGGTGAAGTTCTTGATGTGGCGGCGATAGAAGTTGCACACCCCAATGAAACTGCGTACATCATGAAGTCCTTTCTTGGGGTCTTCGTGTCGTACCTTGGCATCCATCAGGGGTTTGGCCTTAGAGGCCGCTGGGGTCCACCACCCATAGCCAACGTCAAACCCCAAGTACTGCATGGTCTCCTGCATGAACTCACACTTCTCCAGCTTGAGTCGTGTGTGGTTCTCCTGGCAGACCGCAAAGAACTCACCCAAGAGGATTAGGTGATCCTCCTGGGTATTGGTCCCGAGGCATACATCATCGATGTGAGCCTCCATCTGGGCACCACGGGATATGAGCTCCTGCACCTTAAATCTCCTTCGTAGGATGGACAAGATCTTGTTCATCAGCTCTTGGAACAGAGCGGGTGCGTTAGCCACGCCAAATGGCATGACCTTCCACTTGAATACCCTCCCCTGAGGGGTGATGAAGGCCAGTAGTTCCTGCGTGTTGGGCGACAGGTCCACTTGCCAGAATCCACTTCGCTTGTCCATCTTGGTCTTGTAGCGACAGGAGGCTATCTTCTCCAGGGTAGACTCCATATTGGGAATGGACCCTGAGTGGTTCAGCGTCTTCTTGTTCAGCTCTCCGTAGTCCACTACCAGCCGTTTGGCTGTAGACCCAGGTTTAGCCACCAGGAAACAGGTGCTGCAGTGTAGGGGGTAGTCCCCATCCTTGTACTCCAGGACTAGGCTAGCGTCGATACATTCTTGTATCTGTCGCTCGATCTCGTCGGCCTGCTCTTTAGGAGCTGGATAGGGTCTCCTCCGGATCTTGTGACCCACTTACTCGGGTTTCAGCTTGAGGTCCATCTGTACCAGCTTGTCACATGAGGCTGGAGGGGGTACTTCTCCGAACACCTCCAGATAGGTCCTTATAAGCTTCTGTACCCGCGGGTCCAATACCTTGATCTTGTCCTCCATGTCCTCGTCAGAGTGTAAGTTGCTTGCCCCCTGAGTAATAGACGTCGGGAGGTGGTCCTCCACCGACTCTTCGCCCGTGGTAGTATCCTTCAGCCCTTGGTAGGCATATAGAAGGTCTTGTTCAACCATCTCCGATGGACGATGGCAGCATAGGCACGCTCGAGGGGGTTCACATACACATTCCTCCGAGAGGTCGTCCTCCTCTGGGGTCCTCACATGGGCGCCCCACACGCTCTTCATGAGCTTGAGATCTACCTCTCTTTGCCAGGTGGTGATCTTCTGTTCGAGGTCCTCCTTCAATTGGGATAGGTCTCCCATACGTCCTTGCTTCAGTGGCCACGAGCTGCGGGTAGGCTTCGCGTAGCACAGCTTTTTCGCCACCAACTTCCTCTTGGAATCCACATACTCCCTGAGCCTGGATCGAGGGTCCAGCTCCTCGTCCAGGGGGTCTTCCACCCTCATGGAGAGTACGGGTTTCAGTGGGGCGACGTACTCGGCGTTCTCCACTTCCTCCACACAGGTCTGCACGAACAAGGCGTCGTGCTCAGTCTCGTCGTCTGAGTGGATAGAGCTAGGTAGCTCAGATAGTCCACACTCAGAGACTCCATCAGTAACAGGTACATGACAGGGAGAGTTGGGGGCGTTGGTGTCAGTCACGACGTACTCATCTCCTCCGGGTGTAGTCTCAACAGCATCTTGAGGTCGTAGGCGATCCTTCAAGTCACCCAAGGCGAGTCCATCGCTTTCTCGTTGTATAGCCTGGACCAGAGTCGGGTCCAGGTCCTCCCAGGGGATAGTGGTAAGACTTCCGTCCACCACGCTGAGCATACTCCCCCATCCGGGCTTCCCAATAGGCGTCTTGCGTCCCAGAGGCACGTAGATGGCCTCATCAGGCAAACGAACAGAGCTGATAGTCAGCCTGTCCAGGAGGTTTCGCCAGTACTCGTTGCCCCCATGGGCTCCCCAATCGGGAGAGCACAGGACCATACGGGAACGTTCCAAGGCCACCTTGGTCAGCACCTTCCCCAGTTCGCTGAATCTGGGGTTCCCGTAGGCCATCCCGAAAGAGGGCCAGTAAAATTTGTAGCTGCAGTTCTTCCCCTTGCTGCAGTATAGGTTCAGTACATGCTGCTTGTCGCTGGCGAACAGCTCCACACTTAGGTCTTCTCGAGAGTAACCCAACTCCTTCAGACCTTGGTCTAGGACTTCCCCCAATAGTTGATAGTCCTCAGTTTTGGAGGCCGCCATCATGTTCGAGGGCTCCTCCTTTGATAGTCTCAGGTAACTCAAGGTATGTTCCGACTGCTCCAGTGGCACAGACTCTCTGCCACTGCCGTGGTCCACGTAGAGGAGGTAGGGCGCTTGCAGCGTCAGGGATTGTATCTGGGAGTGCTGTACGAAGAAGTCAGTACCCAGTACAAAGTCGAAGGCCTCAGTGTCCATCACATAGAACCGATGGGCAATAGTCCGGGAGCCCATAGGTACCTCCACTTCACAGTCCCCGCAGCTGTGCACCACATGTCCATCCCCCATACGTATAGCAGCGGTGGTCATGGTGTTCTTCAGGCTCCCACAAGGTAAAATTTTCTTGGCCACTATAGATATTGTGGCGCCAGTATCCAGTACCCCCAGGTATTCGTGTCCCCCTAGTCGGATACGTACCCAAAACACCAGGTCTTGGGTGCCACCAGAGCGTCCCCGTCAGAACTCCGCGGGACAGGTCACCTCGAACCCCTTGTTCCGCAATTTGCGGGCCATCCTCATGAAACGGCTCCTCTTCTTAGCGTTGCCGTCATCACCACCTTCATGCTCACGCTTGGCTCCTTGTTCTTGCTGGGCCTGCGTTTGTGAGCGTGTGGTCGGACCAGACTGCCCTCCAGAGGGCTCGGAGATCCCCCCTGGATTAGGGTTGGGGTTGCCTCCGTTCTTGTCCTTGTTCTTGTTGTCGGGCTGGCGGTTAGCGCCTCCTCCTCGTCCACCTTGACACTTGTCTTGACCACCTTGACCACGTCCTTTCGACTTGCCCTTGCCGGAGTCGTTGCCTTTGCCTTTGCCTCCACCTTTGCTTGAGCCTTTGCCAGGATCTTCCCCTTTAAGCTTCGCCGATAGGCGTTGCTTATGGTAGCACTCATCCTCGTAGTGCTTCCGCCTACCGCAGAATGCACACGTGATGGTGCACCGGTAATGATCCGGCAGCTTCGCTTTAGCGCCGGTGTTCTTTTCCTGCTGCTTCCCCTGAACTACGAAGCAGTCTCGCTGCTCGCAGTCAGAGGCGTGCTGCAGGTGGCCCTGCTCGTCTCTGGCATCACACCAGAATAGCTCCTTCACGTTCTCCATGGTACGGGCGTGGGCGTGTTTGGGGGTAGTCCCCTGCCCAGGTCGGGACCCTTGGTACCCTTTGCCTCCAGAACCTCCACCACCAGGACAGTAGTTGTTCAAGTGCTGGTCGCTCTCCTTCTCCAGCGCCAGCTCCAGGAGTAGCACGCACAGATCCTCGTAGTGGAGGGATCTGGACTTGCGCTCCGCCGTCAAACGGCACTCGTCCCATAGCTCTCGAGGGAGCTTGGCCACCAACCAGAACAGCAGGTCGTCGCTGCTGTAGGAACCGGGCGTCAGTCGTCCAGCCCAGTGATCCAGATCAGCCAACAGCTCGGATACCGTGCCAGGTTTGGGGTTGTTGGGCAGCACGGGCAGGTTCTGGATCTCGACCCTGATGGAGAGGTCGGTTTCGTAGGTCGGGTACTGCCTCTCCAGGGCAACCAACACATCGGCAAAGGTGGCGGAGCTAGCCACGATCTGCCTGACCTGCTTCTCCAGGTACTTGGTCTTGCAGCACTGCAGGAGCAGATCGCACTTCACTCGCCCACTAGCGTGGGTTTGGCCGGTCAATCGTAGGAACCGACCAAAGTTCTCAGCGAACTCGCTGAGGTCCTTGCCTGTGAACTCAGGCAGGTTCACCACGATTTTGGAGGTGGCAATAGCCTTCGCCTCCTGAGTCCGGCGTCCTTCAGGGCGTCGGGTCTTCTTTTTCTTCTTCTTCTTCTTCTTACCCTTCGGGTCCTCGGGGTCCTCAGGGTCATCGTCATCTGAGGGCGAAGAAGAATCCATGGACGGCGGTTCATCATCGGAGGGGTCTCCGCCAAGATCACTAGAGCCATAAGGCTCTACGTCCACCATAGCCCTCAAGGCTGTCAGCCCCAGCCGGTACAGCTCGGCCCTCGTCGAGTTCGTCACGTGGCTGTAGGGCGGCTGGGCCGTTCTCGGGACGAATGGACTTCTCGGTATGGCTGCAGGAGTCGGCATCGGTCGGCTCCTCAGGCTCCCCAGGGTATTTGTCAACCCTGACGCCAGGTGGTTAGCCTGTACTCGGTGGGGTGACATTCCCACCGTAGTAGGTGACGCATGGGGCGGGATCATCAGGGGCTCCAGCTTCTCCCTGATCTCTTGCGTGAAGTCGCCCACGATTTTTGAAGTGGCTCCTCGGAGCACCTCATTGATCTCCGACCGCGTCAGGGACCTGTTGGAGGATCTTCCCGATCCTCTACTCCTGCCTCCAAGAGACTCTAGTCCTCTCCTCAACCCACTCAAGGGTGCATACCCAGGTGCATACCCAGGAGCATACCCAGGAACATCCATATAGGTTCCAGTAGCGTGTAGTGGATGGGGATAGTCAGCCGCATACCATCGCGGCGCACAGCTGGAAGCCACCGGCTCACTGGCAGTAGTTGCCTCATGGAGCGCAGTGGTAGGTGGGCCCATACCATAGGCGGGGTAGGGAGGCATGCCAGTAAAGCCTCTGCCCTCTGCCATAGGCGGGTTGGTTGAGGAAGTGGATGTTGCGGCGGCTGGGAGTGTGGTGGTTAAAGGAGAGGGTGATGCGTGGAGGCCAGAAGCGCTTGGTGCGCCTTCGAAGGTAGGGTCATGCGTCAGGTCTTGCCCTTGTTCCTCTCCTTCGTTGCTTCTCCTCCAGCATCCTTCTCGCTCTCGTTCTCTCTCTTCCTCTTCACAGGCTGAGGCTGAGAGACCACTTCTTCGACAGACAGGGCCCCGAAGGCCCCCTGAAGCCCATCCAGGGAGTCCTCAGCCGCATCCACTGGCCCATGTAAGGGCTCCGCCGAAGGTACAGCGGCAGGTGCCGGCCTTGCCGGTGCCTCAGGCGCTGGCGCCGTCTTCGCGTCGGCGTCCTCCTTTCTTGGATCCATCTTCTTTCACCCTTCTGCTTATATTTGCCCGTACTCGGCGCACTGGATGTACGGCACGGGGTTGCTGCCGGTGCGCAGAGACAGGCTGCCTCTTGCTACCAGAAAAGTTTATAGTGATTTCAGCACTGTGCTTTTGCTTCTCCTGCTGCTTGCTGTTGCTGTAGGGTTTCCTGCTGCTTGTTTTGGATGATGAAAACCTTTTGTTTGCAGAAATAGAGTCAATAGAGTCAATCCAGGATAACCCAAGCCAGAAGTATGCAAGGAGAAGAGAATTCAGGATCGAAGCATGAAGGGCTGCAGTGTAAAGAGTGAAGGATGATTGGATATTCACAGAAACTGCAACTCAGGTCACAAATGAATGCATATTCACAAAGATAGCTGAAATGTTTTTGGAAAAGAGTTAGAAAACTGCTCCATGGTCACTCTCTCTCCATAGTGCCATCTCAGGAGATGTGCACTCTTTGTTTTGGGTCCCATATGTGCTGAGGTGGCAGGGCATGTGGCGATGAGGTCACTGCCATGTCACATGGGATCTTCCTACTTAGCTAGGCTGACCAGGAATTGAACCCAGGACCTCTCAAAAAGAGGTGCCTAGCCCCCTAGGGTGCATACCACTAGGGCAGATAAGTATTCATGGAAAAACATAGATAAATTCATAGGCTCTACCTTAGGTATGTCAGTGCTCAGTCAACTCAGGAAAAGATGAATAGCTTCACATTGAAAGGTGATTAAGGGGTCCACTCCATATCCTGATTGGGTGTTTGGTTCCATAGGTCAAAATGTGTTATCACCAGTTTTGGTGGGACCAATACTAAGATTAAAATGCATGGATGCTCAGTGCATCTCTAATACAACTAGATTATGCCTCAAAGCAAAGGAAAAGCACTTTTTCTTACTATCTTTCATTGCTACCAAAGTTTCTTTTTAGTGCCATAATTGGACACAATGTAAGCTGAAAAGAACCTGACAAATCTGCAACCATTCCGATTAATTTGTTTCAACTGATTTTCTAAATAAGCAGTTGTGCCGATTGTTTCGAAAATCACCTCCGATTAATGCCGATAAGCGGTTTTACCGATTCATGGGTAAAACCGGTTCCGCACCCCAGATGACAACACCGCGTGCTCGTAACCGTGGTAGCCGATAGGACTCATCGCACAAAAAATCCCGGCCAATTTTTTAACTATTATCTTAGCCTACGCAAAGTGCACCCCCTTTTTTTAACCGAAGCACCAAAATTTTGTCATTGAAAAAAATATTTTTTTGCCATTTTGAAGGTACTGTTTTCCACACCCTCCCACAAAATTCATTTTTCATCAAGTTTGCCCATTGTTTTGCTCTTTTCAGTCGGGTCAAAGAATTATTTTTTTCGCAAAATCAGAGGGCTTACGGGTCATTTTCTCCGAAAGAAACATTTTGTTGGCTAATTTGAAGAATACCAATTTTCTTCTAGAAAACTATTAGCGATGGGCGCTATTCACACAATCTGTACATGTCCACATGAAAAAATAATTATCATAGGAGGCTGAGTGCACGAGGCCTCGCGCACTAAGCCACCTGGAGTGAGATTTTCAGGCCTTTTTGAGATGAGTTTTTGACATCGCAAGTGGCATGAAGCAAGAAATGAGCAAAAGCAAAACTGCAAGATTTGATATGGGTTAAAGACTTGCACAGTGGCACACGCAGTGCGCGAGGGCTCACGTACTTGGAGGGACCTCAACACAATTTTGGCAGGTCCGTACTGTTTTGTTGTATGTGGGGAATCATTTGTTCGTGCATTACTCAGTCTTTGCATCAAGTGAGATGTGAAGCCAGTGAGCTTAAGAGTGGCGTTTAGACACCCCTCCTGTAGGGCACCTTGTTTCATACGTCCTGTTACCCAGCGCTTCTGAAAAACTGTTATACAGCCCCGAAGATGGGAGGCCGAGCACCTCATTTGTAGGTAAATCAACTGAAAAACACGCATTTAGCGAAGACTGAGGGTTACCCGCTATTTAAATCCATTGCACTTTACATAGTGCATGGCGTGAACATGAAATGCATTGATTGACCACTCTTGCTGCTCACATGACCCAAACGGTACAACAGGAGGCAGCAAACTATATAAACCTAGATGGATATACAATCTTTTGTTGCCAAAAGTGTGCTCGGACGAGAAGGACATTTCGGAAAATGGTGCATGCCGCACTAGAAATGGCTTTCTGCGATTCCAATGCCACACTCTAAAAGATTCATCGATTTCGACTACGGCACGGAAAAAGCAGCCCATCGCTGCTCTCTGTTAGTATTTGGAGGCGCTTTCAAGAACAACTGCAACTGGTGTCACATCTGTGCATACATTTGCAGTTAGTGCCCTCGCAATTCAATCTAGTCAAGCCTACATTGCACAAGTTTTGGTGTGCTCTAAACTCAAATTATATAGCTTTGTCAGAAGATCATCAGCGAACCTCAATCCCGACTGTCAAGGATCAATCATCGCAGTGAGTTGAATAATAATAATAGATAACCTAAATGCAACAAACGAAACAATTATAGCTTCTACGAAAAAACAAAACAATCCACGATACTTATCCCGGCTGGCACAAAGTGTGAAAGGTTGCAGAATTGCACAACAAAAATGAAGGGTATTAGCCTTTCCACGACGATTCGGCAGAAGTTAAAAGCATTTGTCATTAGCACATTCAAGGTATGTTGAAGGAGGGCAACAACTGGCCCCGGCCAATCAAGCCTCTGGTGGGCTGTGTAACACACGATGCAGCAACCAACATTGGCCGTTCTTCCTGGGCACAATTATTTGCTTGGGCTTCTTGGTGGTTTACATAATGGTTCAACAATCTTAGGCCATGCAAACTGCACCCTGTTTTGCACCTCAACGGCGGCATTTGTGTGCAAAAAAATGACGCGCAATTTCTACCTGAAAACGGAGGATTCGAAAACAGAGGAATCTCAAAAATCCTTTTTGAGGCTATCGGCAGAATGCAAGTAGTCAGGGGTATCAGAAAAACTATTTTTTTTAGCATGTTGAGTGCGCGAGGCCTCGCGCACTCAATTGTGTAGAATGTGTATCTCCTAATGGTCCTGAAGAAAGAGTATTCCATGCCAAATGAGGCTCTGATATCTGCATGACGTCAAACATTTCGTGTGGACAGCGTTCCCATCAAGACAATAGTGAGCAGTGACCAGCTGCCATCCCGTTGTCGAAGTTGTTGTGACCATTGAGGCTGTACCTTTGGAAAACGGCTTTTTTTGAGCACTATCTCCGGCTCCAGTGGCTGTGTCAAGCTACTGGCATTGTGTCACTTGGTGAAGCCGTCTTATCTGCAGCATGATATCCGGATACCATGAACAGTGCATGCACCAAATCATTGAAAATCAAGGGGCCCTGAGCGCGGGGGAATGGAACGGCTCTTATTCACTCTCTGGGGGGGGATCATGTAATGAGCTGACTGATGCTCGTCTTGGTGGAGCCGAGTGATGCTGCACAACACATCGGCTGGCGCTGGCACTGGGGGAGTTGGGCTATTCAGGGAATAGGGCTGGTTCCTTCTGGTCGATGTGATGATACTTGGCATTGCTGGCCAACATGACGCAGGACGGTGGTCCAAATCGGATACAGAGATCCGTGCCCAGACCGGGACAAGCACGTGCACAAGGCGCAGCCGTAAAGCGGCAAATCAAGGATATGCCAACACGGCCCAAAACGTAGAGCAGCGACATGCGCTTCGCTGTTTGGGGAAAATGCAATCACCCAATGCTAACGGTCGCTGTGCAGAGTGGCCTGTGGAGCGCACTAGAGAGGGGTGGGAAGAATACAGAGCATTCAGGGATGGCGTGGGAGCTGGACCCGGAGAAAAGCAAGGGGGTGGCTGAAAGTGGAAGACTCGAGAGGGTGGAGGCCCCCTCCACTTTGCTACAATGAAGATGCGAAGCTGGCGCTGTTTTGTTTGGCCGATGTGGCTGACGGTGTTGGGTGCAATACCAGGTCTCTGTGCTGTATCCTTCAACTTCCGGGAGTACTTTGGGTTGTGACACACTTTGGGTTGTGGAGCACCGAACCTGAGAAGCAAAACGTTTGGGTTGGGACATTGCATGCGAACAAACTCCCGCTGTACAATTCCTTGCAGAGAAACTGAAAGCCCTGAGAAGCTGCACTGGGGCACCAAGGCATGAAGAATGGAGTCCCCACTGGCCCCTTTTATTAGGACACTGGCAAAATGCGTGGAAATCTGTCTTGGCTTGTCAGTGCATCGATGCAGGTCATTGCATGCGAATGCAAGCGTCCAACAGACAGCCAAAGTCCGAAAATTTGAAAATCAAAACGTGCATATAACGGAATTGGGGCAGGGGGTAAGCCCTGGGCTTGCAATGCAATCGTGGCATTCAGAGGAATAGCTTTCTACTACCATCACTCCCCCTCGCGTCGAGGTGATTCTGCACCAGCGGCACTG
Organism: Eutreptiella sp. 'Long Island Sound 2002'; assembly: GCA_964036045.1. Classification (NCBI taxonomy): domain Eukaryota; phylum Euglenozoa; class Euglenophyceae; order Eutreptiales; family Eutreptiaceae; genus Eutreptiella; species Eutreptiella sp. 'Long Island Sound 2002'. The sequence goes on along the minus strand of OZ038381.1, from coordinate 24,953,924 downwards.
AGAGAAAGGGGCCGCTGGCAAGTGGGAACGGTAGCAGAGGCCCGTGAAGGGGTTTTGTCAGCAGCAGCACCAGGGCATCATCGCTGCCTCCATCCATGCCATGTCTCATGCCTCTCTCTTCCACTCGCCGCCTTGGCATGGTAGCTGGCCATCCTCACCTCCATCTTCCCTTTGCCCCTCTCCATGCTACTTTGGCCTCATTTGCTCTAAATCAGCATGCGGTGGCTCTGCCGTTTCATTTGCTTCTGTCTATTTACAGGTGGCAAAACCACAGCACGCATGGATTTGCATGACAGCAGCCAAGGCATGCCCACGTGAGAGAAGAGCCAGGGGGTGGAAGAGGGGAGGGGAATGAGGGAGGGAGCGTGGGAGAGTGGGAGACAGAAAGAGTGAGCGAGTGGGTGGGAGGGAGGGTGTGTGGTGACTACATCGGCAACATAAATGCCAACATGTGCTGACAAATGATGATGCCGCTCATGATGACACGCATATTCACAGCGAGAGATGCAGCAACCACAAGGGGGAGAACGTTCTGCTGTGGGGTATGACACTTGCGCCGCCAGCGTATCATTCCATGCACATCCATGGGCAGCGTATAGCAAAACTGGTGGAACGAATGTAGTGCGATGCTGTCGGGCGATGATGCCTCGCGATGAAAAGCATGAGGAGGCAGTTCAGGCGAACTGCATATCCACATCGCAGCTGACAGACACGCATGCCACGGTCTCCTGAACGGTGCAAGACTGCGGCTCGTGGCACAGGGATCTGGCAGTGAGCAAGTGCACAAGACGTTCTCCCGTAAACTCTCTTCAGTCCTCAACGGCACGTTCTGCGTTCTCGGCTGCCACTTCGTGAGCAGCCCGGGAATCGTCGTCAACACCATCAAATGCGTCCCAAGCCTCGTCAATGGCTGTTTTCAAATCTGCATCCACCAGCGACGGGGGCTGCATTGCACGCCCACCAATTCCTGTTCACAAGCGTTGCGTATCCACGATCGCATTCAATGTCGCACCACGCCGTCACGTCCCAGTGTATTTGCCACGTTTGTGACCGGGGCTCATGGACCCACAGCACAATCATATCAGCAACATCAGAAGTACTCTTCGCATGCCCACTGGGACCATTAGTTCTTGGTTCTGAAGAATTTAAGTATAATCATTCGGCAACACACCAATCCCCCCCTCCACCTTTACCAGCAGCGCTTTTAAAGGGAGACCCGTTTTTGAAGATTTTGGGGTACAACTGAAGAAGAATTGGCTGCATGCCTCGCTTTGCAGGCTGTAACTACCACTCAACCATCTACGTTCGTCATGGATGGTCGAGATTAGAAATTCTATTGCCTTCGGCAGTGCACCTCGAAGAGAGGTTGACAGTCAGCCAATCAGTCCCTGAGCCAGCAAGCAGGCAGTCAGACAGATACACACAGTTTGGGTTTTTTGTCAGTGGCAGATGCGGCCCCAAGCAGCAGGGAGGCCATTCGCCACATTCCAAGTAGTGGCCGAGTGGTAACGCAGCCGGCCGGCTTTCGTGTGGTCGGCGGTTCGAATCCCAGTCTGGCCACTTTGGCGCCGCCGCCGGCGGCGGCGCTAAAAGTCAGCAGATCGGGATTCGAATCGACGCCTGCACATCTGGTATCGGCTGCGCTACCATTGGACCGCTGGCCGTGTTACCAGCACCGTGCGTCCCCACTGCTTGTAGCCTATTAAGCAAAAACTTTTGACCCCCCCCCCCCCCCCCACCCACCCACCCACCCACCCCCCCTCAAAAAAGTGATATCCAGTTTTAGGGGGTAGAGGCCTCAAAATCAAAAAATCCATTGGGGGATGCTCTTATTGGGCAAAATAATGATTTTACAAGGGGTTGGACATCCAATATCATGCCTTGGGGTATGCTACGCGAATGACCCCAAAAAAGGGGGGTATATGACGCCCGCGCCTGCGCTTGATCTAACAACCTCTCTTCGAGGTGACTTCCTGGCCGCTCAGGGGGATGGCAATCATGAGTGTGGCTCAACCATCTACCATACGGGCGAATCTTTGGGCTCGTACTGACGTGCTGTGGGGGGCACCACATCGCTTTAGTGTTACCTTTGATAATGGGGTGGCCCCTCTTTGTCTATTTCAGATCCATTTGCGTCCTGACCTCTGAATGGCTTCACCAGAACCCCCCCCCCCCCCACACACGTAACAGGCCCAACCCGCGTCTTTTGGACCCCTGGCTCAAGCCCAAACCAACTTCAACAGAGCAGACCATGGAAAATGCCAACGGATACTACAAGCGGGGCTGCCTGATGATGCTGCCATCCCCAACATGCAGGTGGTAGGATGAGGGCGACAGTGGAAGGGGTTGAGCGTCGGGTCACCAAACGGGGATGAAGGCAACAGACAGCATTGGCCTCTTTGGCCGTCTTTTGCTCATCTTCTTTGTCATCTCGTCAAAATCCATACACCGGTGCCTAACCATCTCCTCCAACCCCCCCGCCACGCCTGATGAGAACACTGCTTAGCATCGAGCACAAGCACACTTCAGCACATGAAGCAGAACAGATGGCTCCTTGCAACCGAGCTGCGTCTCAGGTAATGCAAGCACAACCTACGGGCAGTCCCAAATATCCGTGAGTGCGTCACCGACGCACCACATTTCTTGTTCTTTCGTGGAGTCACTTGACCCCAGTGAAACATCATCCGGAAAATGCGCCAGTGAGATGGTATTGCCGCAGTGTGTACCCCTTCGAGAAAATGGTTTTCCGACAAGTGCACTGTGCCACGTTGGCGAAGGACAACCACATACTATGTGATGCCCCGACTCCATAATGCAAAATGAGCTAAGCAGGTCACCCGTGGGACAGCATCTGTCTTGCACTGCACGGAACGTGCTGCTAGTGTATATGTATTAGCGTATACTGAATAGCGCAGAACGTTTTCCAGTACATTGTTGTGGAGGTGGTGGGATCTCTCAATATTTCCTGGCCGATGACATTTGTTTGTCCCGTAGCAAGATCTAATAGATTTCATTGGACGCCCACCATCAGCGGCGACTCAGCCAAGAGACAGCTGCCCACATGGGCTCGACGAAAAAACATTTTCCAGGGAGGGGGGCCCAAAGAGCCCCATTCTCACGCCATCTTTGTGACGGTCTACTGCGAAGCAAACGCCTCCACATCTTTCCTTAAAACACTTGGCAACATTGGAAATTTAGTGCTTTCTGCCAAAAGAGCCCAACGCCCCCTCAAGATTGGTGCGCGGGGAGCTGAGGGCCAAGGAAGCACGTCAGCAAGGGACAGCACAAAGAAGGCTCATTAGTGGTGCATGTCCACAGGTGCCTTTCGCTGTGATAGGGAAGCAATGTGCAAAGCAGTGGGTGAAGTGCGCGGGTCCCTGATCACAACTCTAGACCTAAGCAATGGTCATGCGGTGACAACCATTCTACACAGTGTGGCAGCGGTACACCGAGGTCATCACTAAGTTATCACTGTGGACCCACGATCTGTCCCTGTACCTGCGAGAACGGCATGTGCAATGGGTTTGCCACCCCCTGCCCCTTGGATTTCGGGGGGTTCTTTCGGCCCCTCCCCCCGGGAAACATGAGGCCGATTGGCGCCGTCAATGAAAGACAACCAAACACCACGGCTTCATGCCAATCCCGCCCCCCTCCCCAAGAGGGGGGCGGGGTTGGCCGATCTTTGGGGTTAGGTTGTATTTGGACGGCCATCTGGGGGCTCTGTTGCGGGGGGCATGATAACATTTGCTTTGGTGATGTTGCTGAATTGTCCTATGCAGTCACCCTCGCCATCACTTCGCAACCCCAGGATGGAAGGCAGTGGAAGGCATTGGAACACCAGGGGTAGGTCTGCAGTATTAAGAACAACAGGAGACGTTTTGAGCCTGTGGAGAAACCTCCCTTGAGGTAAAACGAATCCAACGACCAGCCAATGGTCAGGCAGCAGCTTTTTGCTTTTCTACATCATCCAGCATCCACCGTGTGATGAAGCCGTGAAATAGCATTGGTCGTTGTGCAATGTGTCAGGGGGCAGCAGCTGTCATGTCCACTCCAGTAGGCTTTGGGCTTTTGCCATAAAATCCCAAATGGGCAGCCCTTCTCCCGTCGACCCCCTGCTGCCTGTCCAGATGTACACAAATGTGAGCCATAGCTCGGCCTCTCAGCCATAGCTCGCCCCTCCCCCCCCGGCCCCCATGCACCCAAATACTCAGAGATCTGGTGAAGGAATTGACAGTGTATTTCAAATGTACGACAGCCTCCACTGGCAACATCGGGGGCGCTGAGGTGTAATGCCGGACCCCAACAGGCATAGCTTGAGATCGAGGGTCTGGAGGGGGCGGGGGCTCTGGCCCACGTGTGTGTCCAAGGGCGCGGCTGCGCTGGGGAGGACGGGTCGGGAAAGACCAACTTACACCCCCCAAAGTGGGCAATGCGTCGCGTTTCAGGCACATATCGTGGGGTGGACGCCCCGTGTTTGGGATTGTGGTAGCAAAAGAGATTTCTCTCGCACTTCCGACGGCAGGTATTCAGGCTTGCGTGTGGGCGTAGGTTGAATGTCCTGAAAGGGCAGTGTTTCAGACGAAGCAAACACGCACTGCAAGTGGATAATGCACCTCTATCTCCACCACCGCAGGCACAGCAAGCCTGAGAAGCATCCTTCCCGTCTCTTGCATATCTTGCAAATGTACCCCATCGGGATTCCCATGCTATTCCAGGCTCACCTCCTCGGGTACAAAACTTCAGCCTGCTGTATGTCGCGCAATCCTGTCCATCGGAGTCTTTCCAATTGCGCGGACTGTCAACGCAAGAATCTGATGACAGGCACGCTGATATGACATAGGGGTGAGAGGGGTCGAGGAATGCTGACCCACACCAGAGATTACTGGCAACAGCCTTGATGCAGCATTTGGTTTTGTTAATAGAAGGCAATCACACATGTATGTACTCACTGAACTCGGCTCCAAGGCATGAGTAATGGTAGGCCGCAGGTGGAGAAGGCAATTGTGCATTGGTTGACCCTTGACCTCGGGATGTCGGGTATGACTTGTGTACATAGGGCTAACCTTCTCGGACTTCAGCTCGTCATGAACGCTCATATGATATGGCACCAACGGTTGAAGCATGCCGCAGCATGCCGCAGCACCTGATTTTGTGGCCTGTAGGTAGGGGTTTTGAAGCATGCCGCAGCATGCCGCAGCACACTGAAAATTCGGCTCAGACCAAAATATGAATCCCATCTCTGAGCAGTCATTCAGCAGAGACGCCTGGTACTCTAGTGGTAAAATGCAGCGTCTGTGGATGAACGGTCTTTGGTGCAGTCCCTGGACTTGTAAGTCTGTACCAACACAAGCAGAGACGGCAGCACTCCGGCCCACCTATTTCCTTTCCCTTTTTGCTGTGTTGTGCTTTGACATGTCCTTGTTATCTTCACTTTGTCTTCTGATGTCTACTGTTGAACCCACTGACGAGGGGACAACACAACCCAAGAGGAACAAGGAGACAACCAGGAGTACTACAGACATATAACCACTCGTGAAATGATTCTGTTGTGTCCATCTGCAGGGTGTCAGGAGATGCATTCCTTTGTGTTTGATGTCGCGTTTTGCCACCTTTGCAGCTTTTTGAAAAATTGGGTTACCCCCCGTCAACTGCTTGAAGCATGCCGCATGCCACAACACAGCAAATTTTTCTGGGGGACCGTTGGTGCCTGCTCATATGCCCATGGTTAGGCCGTTATGATGGTGGCCAAAAAACCACAGATACCCTAGCGGGGAATACTCAGAAGAAGTTGGGGGTGCTGGCCTGTCCTGGCACAGGTGAGTGAACTATGCCAAGCCGGTTCGTCTCAAGGGCAAGTGCAGTGGCAGACCTTCAACAACGGACACGGGATGATTGCAACCCCTGCCCACGCCGGGCCCTGCACCACCGCATGGCTCCACACGTGAATGCTTGCCCACACCGTTGTGCGTGTGCTGTAGCCCCACAAACAGCGTGGCCCCCCATCCCCGTCCCTCTAAGCCCGTGGCAAGTGCATATGTAATATCGCCCCTGACCGACACGCAGGCTTCCACAAGGGGTGGTCAGGAGCTGAGGTGGAGAGGCGTGCGTTACTGGGGGCTCGAACGTGCTGCAGACATGACATTTCGGTCTGACTGCATCAGCCGGCATCTCCACGGCAGCGGCAGAAAGGGCATCCGCGTCCCGCACTCACACAGAGCGGCAAATAGTTGGGGCAAAGGCGTCACTCGTTCGCTGTGGGCGGTGGCAACCCATGTGAGCCACACCTGACGAAGGACTTGGGTCGGGTGTTGGAAATGGCCAGACCAACGGAGACGGAGACGGAGACGGAGCCACAGTTGGACCTGGAGGCAAATCCAATGCAGAGGCCCCGTCGGGCGGGCACAGAGCACCGGCGTACAGCACGCACAGACCACTGCATCTGCAGAACTGACACGGGACTACAACCAACACCAGATCCAACAGACAGCAGTACACACCAGTGCAACCGAACCCCGAGAAGCCTCAAAAACCGGAGTCGGTGCATTTTGAAGTACAGGGGGGGTGGCGACTGGTAGGGCCTACTCATGTGGTCTACAGTCCCAACTCGAGGAATGCCCCATGGCAATGAGGATTGTGGAATGCACAGCCCCACATGCAGCAGAATCCCCTGTTTTATGCCATCAATCAGGGAGGGGGGCATCCTGCATTACCCGTGCAACCCTCAACCACATTGACGAGGGTGGTATTTATGTGGGGACACATCGCAAACATATAAATCTAGGTGGCACCCATAGCATGGTCCCGGCGTGGGGCAAGGGGCATTGAGGGATCCACACCTCACCTACCCAAAATTGACTGTGAACCCCCACATGTCACATACTGCAGGTCCAAGGACTTGTGTCGCAAGTTGAGCAAGCAGATCGTGTATTAAGTTGGTTTTGTTTCTAGTGCCAGGTTGCATTTTTTGTGTGTTGTGCTGTGTTGTATTGGTCCCAATTAATGAGTCCCAATTAATTGGTGCTTGGTGGACTCGGCGTTCCATTGTTAAGGGCCTGGTGGGGTGCTGTACGGAACGGGGAGTGTACATATTGCAAAATAGAGCATCTTTGTAAAAAATTACACACGGTGACAATAAAAAAATTACATGCACTGACAGTAACAAAAATTCAATTTTTTTCTAAATTACACGCCTCGGCAGCAGAAAAAAAATACACACGCTGACACCACCTTGGATGGGGCCTACGCCTTGCCTGTGGTCAGAGAACTCACCTAGAGTCTTTCCTGAGGCACGCGCTGGGCCTTGGACTCCCACGGTGCCTACCCTGGAGGGGAATACCAGTCGCTTGTCACCACCCAAAGGGACCCGTGTCCGGGTCATCCCTGAGGCACGGGCTGAGTCTTGGACTCCCACGGTGTCTACCCCTTCCGGGGAACTACCCGCTACTAGGGCCCTGCCTCACGAACCAATGCCTTAGTCTGGATCATCCTTCCATCAAGGGCGTGGCCTGCGTGCGTATGGTCTACCCTTCGCTCACCCCGGCTCTGGGTATCGAACAAATAAAAAGGAGATTCAGGGGGGAAGAAGACTCAATGGGAGTGGGGGGGCATGCAACGGACCTGGCGGGTGTGGTGCAGCACTGTGAGATGGAGCACTTCGAGCATGGGCTGAAAATCACGAGTCATTTTCTTTGCCTATAAATGCCCTGGTTTCCAGTGATTTCCACCCTGCATGGTAACCCGAAAAGAGTTTCTGTGCTTTGTTTCCTGCTAAATCTTCCGAATGGATCACGTTGGGCAAGAAGAATCGGCAGGAGGACTGAAGATAGCACCCATCCTTCCCTTTGTCGATAAGCCACCATTGTTCTATTCCATGAAGACATGGGCAAGAACAATGAAAGAAGCATTGTCGGCCTTGATCCGGTTCCCAAAAGAAACCACAAACCATCAATTGATGACATATCCCCTTTTGCACATGCCATTCGTACCACACCTGCTATGACGCAGACAACCTTGAGAGGCCTCTGCACGAGTCTACCCCGCCATACAACCCTCCAGGCCGTCGGCTCAGTTGGGCACTGTGTTGGTTGGGCCCCTAGGCTGACGGCACCAACAATGGAGCTGGTGTGGTCGTCTCCAATCACCCAACTTGAAATACTAGGATAATAGTAAAGGTATCCCCCTCTCGAGCTTCTGTAGACTGGCCGACCCTGTTTCGTCAATCCAGGCACCATTTGATATGTGCCCATGGCATTTGGTTGGGCATCCTCAGCGCCCAACACGATCACGACATTGCAACAGCCTGAGCAATGAATGTACATCAAAATGGTGCAAAGATTCGGAATCCGTCGCCGAGCACAAAGGACATTGGGTGCACAGTGACGGAGCGGCAGAGGGACGGAGATGTGCGGGCACGGACTGAGCAATAAGCGTGGCACGAGGGGAATTAGTGTAAATGGGAAAAGTGCGGTGTGCACTGTTGGGACAGACATGGAGCACAGGTGAGTGGACTATGCCAAGCCGGTTCGTCTCAAGGGCAAGTGCAGTGGCAGACCTTCAACAACGGACACGGGATGATTGCAACCCCTGCCCACGCCGGGCCCTGCACCACCGCATGGCTCCACACGTGAATGCTTGCCCACACCGTTGTGCGTGTGCTGTAGCCCCACAAACAGCGTGGCCCCCCATCCCCGTCCCTCTGAGCCCGTGGCAAGTGCATATGTAATATCGCCCCTGACCGACACGCAGGCTTCCACAAGGGGTGGTCAGGAGCTGAGGTGGAGAGGCGTGCGTTACTGGGGGCTCGAACGTGCTGCAGACATGACATTTCGGTCTGACTGCATCAGCCGGCATCTCCACGGCAGCGGCAGAAAGGGCATCCGCGTCCCGCACTCACACAGAGCGGCAAATAGTTGGGGCAAAGGCGTCACTCGTTCGCTGTGGGCGGTGGCAACCCATGTGAGCCACACCTGACGAAGGACTTGGGTCAGGTGTTGGAAATGGCCAGACCAACGGAGACGGAGACGGAGACGGAGCCACAGTTGGACCTGGAGGCAAATCCAATGCAGAGGCCCCGTCGGGCGGGCACAGAGCACCGGCGTACAGCACGCACAGACCACTGCATCTGCAGAACTGACACGGGACTACAACCAACACCAGATCCAACAGACAGCAGTACACACCAGTGCAACCGAACCCCGAGAAGCCTCAAAAACCGGAGTCGGTGCATTTTGAAGTACAAGGGGGGGTGGCGACTGGTAGGGCCTACTCATGTGGTCTACAGTCCCAACTCGAGGAATGCCCCATGGCAACGAGGATTGTGGAATGCACAGCCCCACATGCAGCAGAATCCCCTGCTTTATGCCATCAATCAGGGAGGGGGGCATCCTGCATTACCCGTGCAACCCTCAACCACATTGACGAGGGTGGTATTTATGTGGGGACACATCGCAAACATATAAATCTAGGTGGCACCCATAGCATGGTCCCGGAGTGGGGCAAGGGGCATTGAGGGATCCACACCTCACCTACCCAGAGGTTCCATTTATAGTATGTTGTGCTATGTTGTATTGGTTGAGTCCCAATGAATTGGCGACCACGCAGAGTACTTGGTGCTTTGTGGACTCGGCGTCCCATTGTTAAGGGCCTGGTGGGGTGCCATACGGAACCGGGAGTGTACATATTGCAAAATCGAGCATCTTTTTACAAATTACATGTAGCAACCACAAAAAAAAATATGCGCTGACAGTAATTCAATTTTTTTTAAATTACGCGCCCCGCAGAAAAAAAAAATTTCACATGCTGATAGTAAAAATCGTATTACACACGCTGACAGCAAAAAAAAAGTTACACAACTTGGGAATTTCTTTGTACCCCTGGCAAGGCCATGGCCAGTGTTAGTGCCAACAACTTATGAGTTGTGACAAAAGACATGCTTGAAGATCAGACTTAGTATCTCAAGGTGTCAATTTGCCTGCCTCTGTGGGATCCCCAAGAGATATTTTTCAAGCTCTCTTGTGACCTTGGTCAAGTTTCAATTGACCATCAGCATTTCAGCATTTTGGGGGGTATCCGGCAGGCAATGTATACCACTTGTCACGGATCCACACACCGGGACAGGTGTTATTAGTGGCATCATCTGTTGCAGCAGCGTTGGTGCTCTCTAGAAAGGGTGCGGGGTCACCAGGCGTGTCATTGGGAAGGGACGGGGTTGGCAAGGCAAGATCATCCGCCAACACACTGCGGGAGTTGGAAGGAGGGTCAACTTCCTCAACAGCCTCAAAATCCTGACCGGGGGTGAAACAACTAGGGGATTGAATAACCCGCACAGAGGGATCAACATTCGGAACGCTCAAAAAAGACAGCACAAAGCCTTTTGGCATATGGGTGAAGGAAAGATAAGCAAGTGGACCACGGTGGTCAAGCACCTGTGTTAAGGTGCACATGCATTGATAACCACAAGAAGAGGAGGGGTTTCTGTAGGTGTAGGTGCAGGGGTGGGGGTAGGAGAGGGGGGGGGGGCAACAAAGCACGTCCCCAAGTTGAAGGGCTAATCCAAAAAGAACAGTAGAATGAATGCAACCACAACGCACCATCATCATGCAACCATTCGGTAATTCAGTGATATTGCTAGCTACTGCAAATTGATACACCACATAACATGCGCAGATCTGGCAAAATCCCATGGCAGCGGGGGGCAGCAACGGGCCATACGCCGACTCCCTCCCACTTCCTTGCCACTTTTCAAGGGGGGGCTGGGTCGGTGGGGGGGGGGGTGGTTTAGTTTGGTTTGGTGTACAACAAGGATACGGCGGACAAAAGACCCCAACCAAGCCCATTCCTCGTCGAAAGAAGGATGCGCACCTTTCTTCCCCCATGAGCGCTCACTTCACAGCCGGTCCAGGGGGTGGCGCACCTTTTGCGCCCAGTGCGTCTTGTCTTGTGTGCCCTCCCTAGGCCCGCAGCGGCTCCATGGCGCCATTCAGGCGCCCCACTCACCGCCTACAAGAATAGGAAAATCACCATATGCTGGGTTACCGGCTGGGTCCGAGCTCACCTTCATGAAGAAATCCGTATCCATGGCACCATCCAAGCACCCCACTCACTGCCAGCAAGGAGCAGGTGGGACCACGTGATGCTAGTTTACCAGTTGGGGCCCAGCTCTCCTTCCTGCAAAAGTCCAAAAAACTGCCCATAGCAGCAGCAAATACTCAAGCAGCTTGCGCACGGTGCGCCCCTTGTGCAACGCGGCTCCACTTCCGCTACTCCCAGGTATCGAGCCCGGGTCTCCTAATCTCATGGCCTCCAAGGTACCAGCCCACACCTACATCTTCGGCGGGAATCGAACCTGGGTGTGCGCCATGCCTCAAATCGGCACACACCACTTGGGTACTTCGACTTCCCGCCTCTTGTCTTCTTCTTTTTCTTTTGTTTTAAATTGGCAATGCCACAGTCCAATCCCACAGTGCAAATTATTTACAAGAAGAGGTAGGACGGCCTCAGGGAACGTGGACATAGCATGCGCATTTTGGACCTCGGTGGCCGAGGAGTCCCTGCTGGCCCTAGCACAACCGCTGCTGCAACCAGACGACCTGTGCCCGGCGTCGCCGCTACCCGCAGCCCCGGAGGGGATGAAGCGAGGGCGTGGCACTAGCCACCTGATCCGACAGGTGCGCCTTTTCCCCAAGCAACCGAAAGTGTCGGGGGCCCCGAAAACGTGTGCCTTGGCTCGGCTGCATGCAGCGTACGGCGCTTTGCGCCCGGTGCTGGCATGGCACCGGGGTCGCGGGGCGGAACCGGGGCAGGTGGCGCGGGAGGTGCAGGTCCTGGTGCGGAGGGTGTGTGAGTTGCGGCCCAGCTACACTCTGCCACCAGTGTCAGGCCGTGGCGAGGAGGAGGCACACGCACTCATGGGCCGGCTGCTGGGGCTGGCCAAGGCACAAGCGGCGAGCGAGGACCGGGAGCGGGTCCGTGCCTGGCTGGCGGAGACCTGGCCTGCAAAGCCCGGGGCGGTCTACCGTTGGCTGGGGGGCGATGACTTTGCCCCGCCAGTGATCTTCATTGCCCGGGCCGATAGGACGGCCACGGCGGACCTGCGGGAAATGGACACTCTAGTCCGGGACGCCTTGGCGCCCATCAACCAGAAGTATGCGGCGGCCCTGCAACCATGCTCGGAGGAGTTTCTTGGGGCATTCGGCCGACATGGGCGCCGCGTGCCAATGCTAGCGCAGCCGATCACGGGGGAACGGCCGGCGCGGCAGGCGCGCAAGATGCGGCCGGCTGGTCCCTCAAGGAGCTGCACGCACCTACCGGCGTGCCTCATGGAGTGGCCGGCGGCCCTCCTAGAGCTAGTTGAGACAACGGTGGCCGGCGACGGCCTGTGAGGATGGCGGAGGGCTATACCGCCCTCATCCCGAAGGAGGGCCCCCCGGGCCCCCTGAACACGAGGCCGTTGACGGTCCTCTCCGCGGTCTACGGCCTGTGTGCAGGACTGCGCTTGGAGAGGGTGATCACCTCGCAGGAGTCCTGGGCGCACCCCCTGGCCTTCTGGTTCCGCCCGGCGGGCGGGGCGCTGGAGGGCGTGGCCATGACCCAGCTGCTGGTGGAGCCGTGCCGCCTGAAGGGATAGGTCTTGGCGGGGATGAGCGTTGACTACAAGAAGTGCTTCGACCTCCCCCCAGGCCGTAGTCCTCAGGGTGGATGCAGAGCTAGGCCTCGCCTCGTCAATCTGCCGAACGCTGGGAGCCATGTACCGGAAGCTTAGGCGTGCTTTCAAGCTCGCAGGGTGCGGGCTTTCAAGCTCCCAGGGTGCGTAGGCCAATGGTGGCGCGCCACCAACAGCAACCAGCAGGGCTGCCCCCTTGTCTGTGATCCTCGCCAATGTGTAGATGGGGATGAGGAAGGAGGAGATTGACTCCCTGGGGCACTAGCTGTCTGTGCGCACACGCGCCCTGCCGCCGGCGCGATGCCTGCAGCCGGGGGCGGAAGCGGATGACCCAAGGGAGGTGGTGCTGCGGCCCTTGGGCCCGAGGTGCGCAACGGTCAGCGCCTAGGGCTACGCCGATGACACGCAGTCGGTGGCCCCAGCATGCCCTGGCTGGGGCAGACAATCCCCGCCATGCAGCGCTAGCTACAGCTCACAGGTAGTGAATGTGGACAAGTCCACGTCTTTCATGGAAGGGGTCCAGCAACCCGGCCCCGCTGAGCCTGCTGGGCGATGCCATACCGCGTGCCGCCGAGTTCAAACAGCTGGGGACGGGCATTCGGGTGGGCCGGAGCCGCGGGGCACAACGGGTCCTGGAGGCGCGCATAAGCAAGTGCTCCGGCGCCTTGCAGCGCGCGCTGCACCTGCCATCGTTAGGGCAACGAGCCACGGCGGCGGCGGCGAAGGTGATGCCCGTGGTGCTGCACCGGGTGTCCCGAGTGGACATCGAGCAATCCAAGCTGCGGGGCCTGGAAACACGGGTGGTGCGGGCCATCTAGGGCGCCTCATGGACAGCACGGGCGAAGGGGATCATCCTGTGCCTACCAACGCCGGCGCGCACCTCACCGGTCATGCGCACACGGTATGACCGGCTGGTGTGGATGGCCCGCTCGGCGCGCGAGGCGGGGGCCGCACAGGTGCTTTTTCAGGGGGTATGGGAGCACCGCTCGCAACCGCCGCTGACAGGCCCGCAAGGGCCAGCCCTGGGGTGGCGTGGTTGCTGGGCTGGCAGCCGCTCGAGGGGTGGCGCTGGTCAGCGCCGGGGCAGGGCGACCCGCTGTGCTTCATGCACCTCTCTTGGCCAGAGCTGCAGCACCGATTGCGGGACAGCCTGCGTCACCATGCGCTAGGACAGCTGGAGGCACGGCGCCCGAACACCTTAAGCGCGCTGGGCGGTGCCCTGGACAGGGAAGCATGCCTCACGGCGATAACCAACAAGCTTAGCGGGGGGACAACGAGCGCGAGTCCCGAGGGGGGCAGGGCGGCAGCCCCCAGTGGTAGGGCCGAGCCCCTGGAGGCCCTGGGCTTCGCGCGCCAGCGGCCATCCCCCCTCCTCCTCCCCGCAGCAGGGGGACACGGGAGGGGCAGGGAACTCCCGCCCGGACGTGGCACGGGCCAACCCCCGAGAGGAGGCGGAAAGCCCGGGACTACGGGAGTCGACGAGCACGGGGCTAGAGGCGTCCCTGCTCCGCGGTCTGCTGGTTGGGGCCATGTGGACCACGGAGCAGGCGGCAAGACATGAGCTCTGGGCGGACGGGCGCTGCCTCCATTACAATGCCCGGACCGAAACGGAGGACCATGTGCTGTGGGGATGCCCGGAATGGGCCCAAGCACGCGACCCGTGGCTGCTTTGGGTCTTGCGGGCGGCGGCCGCAATCCCGGGGCTGGGCCGGCCGGACACGTGGCAGCCATGTCTCCGCAGAGCGGGCCTCTTGCCGATGTCGCTAGCTCAGGATGTGGAGCGGGAGACTATCTTTCACTTAATGCGACACTTGTACGGTATGTATGTGGCTGTCTTGGCAGTCAGGCTGCACAAACATGTAGACGAGGATGCCCCGCCGGACCAACGGGTCTTCCCACAATACCCACGGGCGGCAGCGCATAGGCGGCCATGCGCACAACTCATGGGGCCGCTGCCACGGGCGCCGCCCTGACGGTGGCGTTGGGGAGTGCCCCTAAGGGACGCCCTGCTCCGCTGTGCGTCGCGCTTGCGCTAGCAGGGCCAAGGCGGAGAGGTGTCCTTCTCGGAGCTGACCCTGGACTTCACTTGCGGAGCTGGCGCTGGACTTCGAGGCGTTCGCGGGCGAGGCGCTGCCAGCACCACCGGAGTAGCAGCTACGTGGGATCACCCTGTCACTACAAGAGCGCGCCAGGGTGTGGCACCAGACCCTAAGGATGCTGTAGGGGCACCTCGTGTCTAGCAACTTGCTACAGGGCACCTTCACAGAGGTGTGTCGCTCGCTATTGGTGCTCGGGGGCAAACACTGCATTGGGCTGAAGGGCTGGGGGCAATGCAAGTGCAGCTATAGAGGCTGGGACCGCACTGCCACACACAGTGGGTGGCGCGTTTGCGAAGGCCAATGGGGAGGCGCCAGCACTGGGGCGCATTTTTGGCCGAGTACTCCCCGCTGACAACAGCGGGGCGGACCCCGCTACGTCCGGGCCAGCGCGCGGATCGCCACCCGCGGGAGGCGGACACGGGGCACCCCGCCCATGCCAGTGGTTGCCACCCTGCATACGCCTGGCGCCGTTACGGCCCTAATCTGCCCGCCCTGGGGGGGGGGGGGCTGTGCCTATGGCTATCATCCTGAGCGCGCCCAACGCCATTATCTTGCCCACCCTTGGGGGGCGGGGGGGCTATCGCTCTGTTTGTCCCCCCATCCCGGGGTGGGCCGGGGAGCTCTAGGGGGTACCTACGGCTCCTGCCCTGCCCCCTCCCACTGCCGCTTTGGCCCCGGTCGGCTGTGCTCCCCCGCAGCCTCGGGACCGCCCCCTTCGGCGAGGGCATCCCGCACTCCGGCTGCAGCCGGCGGTCGGTAGCCCTGCCGCCAGGCTGCGGGCAGCGCGGGCACGGGCTACGTCGTCCACTCCCACTTGTCGCGCGGCGCCGGCTCTGCCCTGCGGTCTACCGCCCGCTGTGGCGGCCGTCCGGGTCGTGACAGCCACGCGCGCATGGCCTCCAAGGCGTCCCTCCGGGTCGCGGGCACGAGAATACACCTGCCTCGGCGCATCGCCAAGCGCCCCCGGGCCCCACACCGGGGCGTGCCTCTCCGTGCCCGTCATATCGCGCCATGCAGCAGGTTTGCCCGCCGCGGCGGAAGTACTGGCACCAGCGGCATGCGGGCACTCCATGCGCCTAGTGGACGGACCCCTGTGGCCATGAAGCGCCCTTGTGCATTGCGTGGTGGCGGGGGTGTTGGTCCGCGTTGCGCCCCCGGCCGCGCTGGTTTGTCGAAGCGCGGCCGTGCGCGCGGTGCATCCGCTTCCCGCGGCTGAGGGCAGCAAGGTCGGATGCCTAACCACCGGAAAGCGTCCCTTTTGTGCGCCGTGTACACACAGGTCCCTGACCCTGTATGCACAGTGCAATGGACAATAATAGTCAAGTGATTATTTACAACAAGAAAACTTGAAGCTATGTGCAACATCACCCATTAACAGAGCGGAGTAATTAGCCTACTTTTTTGGTTGGTTGGTTATCCCTTGAACCTGATACACCTCATGATGAGGAAGCCGAACCACTTGAATATTTGATTTGATTTACTTTTCATGTGTGGCTAATCCTACCTTGACATTAGCTTGACTTCCCCCTCTTTTGTCCTAGTCTCCAAGGTACCGGCCTAGACCTTAGTCTTTGGTGGGAATCGAACCCGGGTCTGCGCCATGCTCCAGCTTAGGTAACTTGAATTCCCGCCCTCTCTGACAATCACTCCTCAACTTCGGGTGAAGGGGCCGGCTTCGAATGGCCCCGTCTCTGCCAATGGGCTGACGGTGCTCTCCTTCTCCCGCGCACACCGCTGCCTTCCGCACACTCCAGTGCCTCTCGCGCACAGCGGCGCCGTGAGCGGCACCCTGCAAGCTGCAAAGAAACCCCTTTGAGGGAGAGAAAACCACCTGCCATGTACCTTGCAGGCCTCGGTTCCCGCTTCTCGACTATCTCGTTCTGCCCTGGCCCTTTATGGCTCTGCAGGAGGTCGAGTTGTCCCTCCTGCTACCATTCCGAGGGTTTTATATACTTATGCCAGGTCACCATGTGGGCAGTGCCGGGGGGGGGGGGGGGGGCTTAGGGTCGGCAGGAGGGGGGTGGGCAACTTGAGGGTCCGAACATACATGGCTGAAAATGACCGCCTGGTCGCGCTGATGATGTTGGGGCATGTATGTTGGGATGCATAAAATGGTGAAAAAGGGGGGTGGTATGGTATATGGAACTTTTGTTGAAGGGCACAATACCCCCGGAGCAATTCTTGGCCTCTGTTGCATGCGGCGTGCCACCTAGGCCTAACCATGGTTCTTTTCAGGATCCTGACGGAGTTGATGTATGTTTCGAACCCCATTGGAGGAGCACCATGGGGGGGTCATTGTAATGGGCGCACTGCGTCTTTGTGAAAAACGTTCTCGCCGCGCACTACGTGCCAACAACGCGAGCATGTACCATGCACACACACCGGTTGCATGCCCTTTGTGGGGTGCTCCTCATAGGGTCTCAAAACGTGGGTGACAAATGTGGTTGAGCATAGGGAGGTAGGGGGATCATGAAAGGGGCCCTAATTGTTCTTGCCCTCATGTGGAGTGTCCACATGCTTCCGTGTCCGAGAGTCCCCCCCTGTAGTGGCCTCCGATTAAGAGGGTGGCACACAAAACTGTGCGGAAGTCCATAACCCCAACTTGTGGGGCCACCGAAACTTGTGTGGGAGTCCAGAACCCCAACTCGAGGGGCAACACTAAAATATGTGGGTGTAAATAACCCCAACTCGAGGGCCACAAAAAACTGTGTGGGAGCTCATAACCCCAACTAGAGGGCCTATAGAAAACGGTATGGTAATACATGACCCCAACTCAAGGGGTCACACAAAACTGTGTGGGAGTCCATGCGGTGAAATTGTTTTGCTAATTTTGATCCATCATCGAATTGTCCTGAGAAGTTTGAGCATTTTGAGCATAGACACATGGGGTGCAAAAAAAATATCCTGTAGAGGGAGCGAGGGGGGCGGCTTGTTCGAATTCTATGCCCCAACCGGGTGCGAAAACTTTTGGGGGTCTGGGGGGGGAAGGGGAGGGCGCCGGGGGGAGTGTGGGGGGGGGGGGGGGTTCAAAGGGGTATGAAGCGGGGTGCAAGCACCTCCAAAAAGTTGGGTATGTGGCCCAAGTAGCCTGACTCACGCACTGCCCCTAACCAAATGGATAGGGTGTCATCGACTAGGGTACTTCCGGCAATGGGCACCACAAACCTCAGGGGGGGGGGGTCTTGAGGCAGCCATGGGGTGAGGTGCACAACATGGGGTTCGCGATACATAAGGGAGTGGGGCGTTCATGGGGTGAGGTGGACAACATGGCGTTCGTGGTATACAAAGGAGTGAGAAAGGATACTGCTTTTGACGCCGAAGAATTTCAGAATTTTGGTTGTTCAAAGAACAGGGAAGGTTGCTTCCCTAACGCCAGCATGCTTCAAACCATGATACACATCTCAGAGCCACCACATCTGTACCAACAGGCAGACAAGGGTTATAACTAAGAAAAGATGTCGCCAAATCGGCACACGCATTCCTTCTTGGCGCGCTTGCAGCGCACACACGTGGTCCAAATTGCCCACTGTGCTCTGTGTTGTGCCGCCAACAGCTCAGCTGCCCTGTCGGCGGCGGCCATAGATGGCGCCCGCCGTTTCGCCATTGGCGCACGTTCTAGGTCATCTTCCCATTCCCCAAAGCTCTGGGCCTTCTTTTCCTCCCTTGCACTCTTGGAAAGTGCTCGCTTCCTTGCCACAAATTGCTGGGGCAATATGTCACCAACATCTCCTCCTCATTGTCTTCCTCCTCTACGTCCTCGTTGTGTTCAACTCGAGGTGCGTCGCGGGAGGGATCGTCACACACGTACCGCAAGGGGATGCCATTGGGTGCCAGCATGCGACAGCCAGCTCGCTCCCACCATGCAAAAAACCCCTTTTCCAAACCAAGGAGCGGGCATGCGAGTAGAATCTTTTTGCACGCCTTCGAACCTCGGCCGAACACTCGGCGACGTCAATGTCATCAACATTGCAAGGGCCAGCTCGGTGGGGATTGCTATCGTCACCCCGCATCCCTTTCTTGGAGGGTTGGGCACGTAGTCGAGGGGACACCATGGGCTAGGCAATACTGCAATACTCCAAAAATACCCAATGCCATCTGAACATTTTGAGTAAACAAACATAGGGGGGTTGAGTAATTTTAGTGCATGCCTCATGCCCGCAAAAAAGAAATTTTTTGGTGCCTGCGGTGCCCCCCATTTTGCCCAAAATCTGAATTTGCAAAAAGATGGGTTCGAAAACTTTGGGGGTCCAAAGGGGGGGGGGGGTTGGGAATTCGAACAGGCCGCCCCCCTTGAGACGGAGGTTGTTGGATAAAGCGCAACCACAGACGCCGTACACACCTTGCTTTGGGGTTGTATGACGTATGTTGTGTGGGGGATTTTTTTTCGTGAATCCCAATGTTTTTGGCATACCATTGGGCCAACACCAATCGTTGCTACCTATGGCCTGCTAATGAGTTTTAAAGGTAGCATACCACAAAAATTGAACGAGCTATATCAGCCTGCTGGCCCGCCTTCCCGCCTGCCTCGCTGAGTAACCGCCCGAGTGGCTGACGGACTGATGGTCCGATTGGATGCTTGACTGACCCTAATTGGGTGACTGACTGACTAACTAACTAACTTCTTGACCGCCAACATGCATGCCGGATCGAATGACTGCCCGTTTGATTAACTGATTGACTAACTGACCGATTGACTGGCTGATTGACTGACTGATTGACTGACTGACTGACTGATTGACTGACTGACTGATTGACTGACTGAACGATTGACTCAGTGCCTGCCAACTTGATTGACTAACTGGTTGACTGATTGACTAAGTGAGTGACTGAGTGACAGAGTGATTGACTGACTGCCTGACTGACTGAGTGGGTGGTTTACTAACTTATTGTTTAATTGCCTGACTGACGGGCTGACTAAATGACCGGTTGACCGGCTGACCGGTTCACTGATTGACTGATTGGCTGATTGACTGTTTGCCCGAGTGACTGCGTGACGGACTGATTGTTTGACTGATTGGCTAAACATTGCAATTGACTGATGAATTGTTTCACGGACAACTAATTGTTGAACTAATTGACTGATTGACCGACTGATTGATTGAGTGTTTGCTTGCCCAAGTGGCTCTAGTATTGTGGCGTCCCTTTGCGAGGTGCCTTGCCGGAGCCAATAAAATGGTACCCTCTCCAGCATAAAGAAGATTTTCCTTACGGCTCTTTTAGCCCTTATGGCCCGGCACTTCCCTACCAATTTGTAGGGAGGGGGGAGCAGGGGGCTTGGCATGTCGCCATGGTGGGTTGTTCTTCTCTACAGCTGGCGGCGCCTATTGGCCGATCGCCATTCGCCTTTTCCTTTCCAATCTTCATAGCCAGCATTCAGCCCCTTAAAGAGTTGGGTGGCTTTGGCCATTTTGTTCGTATCGTTGTTAGGGTGTAACCACAACAACCACTCCTTGTTTGCTGCCTTGACCTCTTCCACGCTGGGTGCATTGCTCACTCCCAACTAATGTAAAAAGTCCAATCTTTCAAACTCCGGAGCCAATACTTCCACCGCCTCAACTTTCTACGGGACCACTTTCTTGTTGGCCACTTTCACTCGGCGCACCCCTCCCACCAAGCAGGCCCGCACCTGGTGCCCATCGGCCTCTCACAACCTTGTGTCCTTCGTCTTCCTCCTTGCCCTATCTTTACCTCTCTAATCCCCGTTCCTTTCCCTTGGTAGGCTAGTTTGTGCCAACGGAGCCCGTGTTTCACTTTCCCTACTTCACTACTATGTGTTAGGTCCACATAGGGGAGGGGGACTTCCCTTGCCATTGGCCACCAGCGTCCAAGTGGTCATCCCAAACCATTGGTGATACCCCTCCCCAATGGCGGCTGTTGGGCCTTGGGATGTCCACTTGTGGGGTCTATTCACCAACGGGGGCACATAACAACTTTTGCCTGTCCATTCCCATGCTTCGTCCTCCTTGTGGCGAGCGAATCATGTACCCCCTACCCCCCCCCTTTATATCCATGGTGTGTGCATGGTATCTCCGTTCCCGTGGGTGGCGCACGTGGGTGTGATGGGTGGCGGGTGGCATATCGTGTTGGGCGGGGACGGGTGGTTCCTCCTCTGTGCGCTTGGTGCTGGGGTGGTGTGGTGTGGTGTGCGGCGTAGGGTGGTGCGCGGAAGTGTGTGTTGTGGTAGACGATGTCAGCTGGGCCACTTGCCATGGTTGGGGCCCCTCCCAGCGGTGCGACCCCACGGAGCACATCTACCTGCAAGAAGGCTGCCGTTGGGTGGGAGTTGGTGCAGAGCGATGAGCGGAAGTGCGTTCGGTCTTGTACTTTGTACTGCCGGATGCCCAGGTGTGCGGCAATCAAGTTTGCCTTGCGGGGGCTATACACCAACCTCGTCGGGTCATCAACCGTGAAATTGATGACCTCCCTTAGGATGAACACCTCTGTAGTCCAACTACACCAACCGGGACCCAAATGATTGAGGCCACCACTCTTACTTGGTAGACTTGGTCCAGATCACACTCGCAAGAGTGGCTGCAATTGGTCAGGCTGCCATGTCCGCATTAGGCTCCGGCCGCGCCTGCTCCCCACGGCGTTCACCGCCGATGGTCCACTGTTTGAGCCAATGGCCGCCGATCTTCCGCACAGCCAATGTCTTGTGTGCTCGCTCCCTGCCCTGTCCCTGGTCATCTCTCCCTTTACGGTCCGATCTAGGCCTTTGGACTCGTGGACTCTATGGGGTCAGGCGTGTATAACAGTCAGTGGTCAGCCCCACCTCCTGCACCTCGCAAGAGGAGGGGGGGGGGGGGGGTTGGCGTCAAGAAACTGGGCCCGGCGAGCCCCCCATGGGCAACATGCAGTAAATCGGCTTCTGCCCTCCGACGACAGACAAAAGTCAGAGGCTGCAGGTGTACATCCCGGTAAAGCGGTCGCATTGCACGTGTGCAAATGCAAGGAACACACCTGCCGTACAAGATCCCAAATACCGCCAGGATCCGTCTGAAGCACAAACTGCCACGGGATTGCCTACGTATCCAACTGCACATGTCGCACTGCAAAAGGCCCCAAATGAATAGTCTGTGCAGCTGCTGAAATCCATATATGCACCGCGGGGCACACCACAATCGGCTGAAGACACGACACAACGGAAGAGGAAACATCAAACATGCGGAAGCCCAACATACCACACGTACACCACCAAGGGGGCGACCTGTAATATCATGCACACTGGCAGCACTGACCATAAGGGGACCTCGGCCTCCAGGAAGGACGCTCGGGACAGAATGCGTCGGGTGTCAGCGGAGGCATGCAAACACGGCGATGTGGTGAGGATCCGTATTGTGGGCACCGGAGGCATACCTGGGGATGGGGTGGGAGACGGGCTTGGGGACGGGCTTGGGGATGGGCTTGGAGATGGGCTTGGGGCCGGTGACTCTGCAGAAAATGCAGCAGATGATGCAATTTCATGGTGGCAGCCCATTCAGCGCGGGCTGTTGTGTTTGATGGGCGGAAAGAGGTTTGATGGGCTGAACGAGAGCATGAACCTGGATGCGCACGTACAAGTGGTAGCAGGGCATCAGGATGCCCCCCTATTCCAAGAATGGACCTCTGTAACCGGATTGCATTCTCATTCCGCACACTGGGACCTGTTGGAAGGGTTCTTGCAGTCTAATTCTAGTTCCAAAAAAGATTGGCTGTCTTTAGAATTAAAGTTAGAAGGATTGTTTTTAGAACTGTTTTAGAACACCTTTTATGTGTAGGTTCAAGGCCGTATATAAGGGCAGGGTCTCTCTAGCTGTGGGTGTGGGAAAAGAAAGGACTCCGCATGGAGGCCCATTCCTCCAAGGGTCCACCCCTCCTTCGGCGGGCCTCCGTCCCACCCCCTCCCCCGCCTCCCGCGGAGCTATTTTCAGGCGTCCGAGGCAATCACCTCAGGGTGGGCCTCCAGCTGAAATGCCGTAAAGAGGTAACCTGATTGGGGTCTCACAGAGCCCCTTTCTCCAAACCCCTGCCCGTATTTTCTCAAGCAAGCCCTCCCACCCCCCCAGCCCCCCTCGGGGACCTTTCAGGGTCTTCCCTTTCAGATGGCCCATACCCCAGGGGCAGCAGATTGGCAACAGATGTCGCCACTTGCAAATGCATGTAGACACGAGGATGAACATGCTTTAGAATTTCCCATTATTGGTGGTTCCCGTTGTGTGGAAACGCACTGGCCCATGTTGATATGGTTCAGTAGTGCAGTGCTGACCACTCTTCAATCGGACCCTTCCTACGCGTTCACAGTGCTCTGCCTAATCAACAAACGAAGGAAGGCAAATGATGTTCTCAGTCATATTCAGGCGGTAAAAGACGGCGGCTGGGCGGTGGCTGACGTCGGTTGGAGGTTAATCCAAGGGTGGACAGGCTGCTGAAGGGTACTAACCTGACATTAGTTCAGTGCCTGTTTGGGTCGCTCCCTACGATGATCTTCAGCACAAAAAAGGGGGGGGCGGCCGACAATGGAGCACCATGACTGACCCCAAACGGGTCAAGCAGAGAATCAATAACCGAGGTAACCGGAGGCCTAGCCAGCTCCAATCTGCATAATCAGCCCCAAAGGCCTTAAGTGACTGGTCACTGGCAGTTACCAAATTCAATGCGATGAGCTTGGGGCTTTGAGTGCACAGTGGTCTTCCGTAAACACCAACTACTTTACCATCGGGCTTCCACCCTCCCCTTCCCCCTCCCCATATCTCCACAAGCGACATCCAGATTTCTTCTCATTCTACACGTGCGAGCATCTGCCCCTCTCAGTCCCACGGTTTGCTACTGGACGCCGTTCACTGCCGGCCACTGCCTATAAGAGGTTGATTTTTTTTTTTGCAAACTGCTGGTACCAGGAGAGTCTGCAGCTGTTGAGAGGAGGCAAGTTGTCCTTGAAAAACGGCAGACCTTCACTAGTCCCACCCACATCCTACATACGAAGAAAGAGCTGCAGAGGAACTTACTTGAAACATAAATCAGTGTTCCCGAAAAGCTCAAACGAAGAGGAAGGTGTCTCAAGACGCCAATGAGCAAAACAGGAGGACCACAACGGGACATATCAAAGAGGATACGGCTGCGGCTATCCTGAGCCCAATATTCACCTGGCACCAACCCCAGTTTGAAAACCCCATCGCCCATGCCGTGGTTGTGGAGACACCTGCGTCTCTTCTCTACCAGGCCCCGATCCCATCGGTGTGCCATGGACCTTGCTCGCAGGGATCCAGCAGTGAGCAAGGAAGTAGCAACATGCAGTAAATCGGCTTCTGCCCTCCGACGACAGACAAAAGTCAGAGGCTGCAGGTGTACATCCCGGTAAAGCGGTCGCATTGCACGTGTGCAAATGCAAGGAACACACCTGCCGTACAAGAGCCCAAATACTGCCAGGATCCGTCTGAAGCACAAATTGCCGCGGGATTGCCTACGTATCCAACTGCACATGTCGCACTGCAAAAGGCCCCAAATGAATAGTCTGTGCAGCTGCTGAAATCCATATATGCACCGCGGGGCACACCACAATCGGCTGAAGACACGACACAACGGAAGAGGAAACATCAAACATGCGGAAGCCCAACATACCACACGTACACCACCAAGGGGGCGACCTGTAATATCATGCACACTGGCAGCACTGACCATAAGGGGACCTCGGCCTCCAGGAAGGACGCTCGGGACAGAATGCGTCGGGTGTCAGCGGAGGCATGCAAACACGGCGATGTGGTGAGGATCCGTATTGTGGGCACCGGAGGCATACCTGGGGATGGGGTGGGAGACGGGCTTGGGGACGGGCTTGGGGATGGGCTTGGAGATGGGCTTGGGGCCGGTGACTCTGCAGAAAATGCAGCAGATGATGCAATTTCATGGTGGCAGCCCATTCAGCGCGGGCTGTTGTGTTTGATGGGCGGAAAGAGGTTTGATGGGCTGAACGAGAGCATGAACCTGGATGCGCACGTACAAGTGGTAGCAGGGCATCAGGATGCCCCCCTATTCCAAGAATGGACCTCTGTAACCGGATTGCATTCTCATTCCGCACACTGGGACCTGTTGGAAGGGTTCTTGCAGTCTAATTCTAGTTCCAAAAAAGATTGGCTGTCTTTAGAATTAAAGTTAGAAGGATTGTTTTTAGAACTGTTTTAGAACACCTTTTATGTGTAGGTTCAAGGCCGTATATAAGGGCAGGGTCTCTCTAGCTGTGGGTGTGGGAAAAGAAAGGACTCCGCATGGAGGCCCATTCCTCCAAGGGTCCACCCCTCCTTCGGCGGGCCTCCGTCCCACCCCCTCCCCCGCCTCCCGCGGAGCTATTTTCAGGCGTCCGAGGCAATCACCTCAGGGTGAGCCTCCGGCTGAAATGCCGTAAGAAGGTAACCTGATTGGGGTCTCACAGAGCCCCTTTCTCCAAACCCCTGCCCGTATTTTCTCAAGCAAGCCCTCCCACCCCCCCAGCCCCCCTCGGGGACCTTTCAGGGTCTTCCCTTTCAGATGGCCCATACCCCAGGGGCAGCAGATTGGCAACAGATGTCGCCACTTGCAAATGCATGTAGAAACGAGGATGAACATGCTTTAGAATTTCCCATTATTGGTGGTTCCCGTTGTGTGGAAACGCACTGGCCCATGTTGATATGGTTCAGTAGTGCAGTGCTGACCACTCTTCAATCGGACCCTTCCTACGCGTTCACAGTGCTCTGCCTAATCAACAAACGAAGGAAGGCAAATGATGTTCTCAGTCATATTCAGGCGGTAAAAGACGGCGGCTGGGCGGTGGCTGACGTCGGTTGGAGGTTAATCCAAGGGTAGACAGGCTGCTGAAGGGTACTAACCTGACATTAGTTCAGTGCCTGTTTGGGTCGCTCCCTACGATGATCTTCAGCACAAAAAAGGGGGGGGCGGCCGACAATGGAGCACCATGACTGACCCCAAACGGGTCAAGCAGAGAATCAATAACCGAGGTAACCGGAGGCCTAGCCAGCTCCAATCTGCATAATCAGCCCCAAAGGCCTTAAGTGACTGGTCACTGGCAGTTACCAAATTCAATGCGATGAGCTTGGGGCTTTGAGTGCACAGTGGTCTTCCGTAAACACCAACTACTTTACCATCGGGCTTCCACCCTCCCCTTCCCCCTCCCCATATCTCCACAAGCGACATCCAGATTTCTTCTCATTCTACACGTGCGAGCATCTGCCCCTCTCAGTCCCACGGTTTGCTACTGGACGCCGTTCACTGCCGGCCACTGCCTATAAGAGGTTGATTTTTTTTTTTTTGCAAACTGCTGGTACCAGGAGAGTCTGCAGCTGTTGAGAGGAGGCAAGTTGTCCTTGAAAAACGGCAGACCTTCACTAGTCCCACCCACATCCTACATACGAAGAAAGAGCTGCAGAGGAACTTACTTGAAACATAAATCAGTGTTCCCGAAAAGCTCAAACGAAGAGGAAGGTGTCTCAAGACGCCAATGAGCAAAACAGGAGGACCACAACGGGACATATCAAAGAGGATACGGCTGCGGCTATCCTGAGCCCAATATTCACCTGGCACCAACCCCAGTTTGAAAACCCCATCGCCCATGCCGTGGTTGTGGAGACACCTGCGTCTCTTCTCTACCAGGCCCCGATCCCATCGGTGTGCCATGGACCTTGCTCGCAGGGATCCAGCAGTGAGCAAGGAAGTAGCAACATGCAGTAAATCATCTTCTGCCCTCCGACGACAGACAAAAGTCAGAGGCTGCAGGTGTACATCCCGGTAAAGCGGTCGCATTGCACGTGTGCAAATGCAAGGAACACACCTGCCGTACAAGAGCCCAAATACCGCCAGGATCCGTCTGAAGCACAAATTGCCGCGGGATTGCCTACGTATCCAACTGCACATGTCGCACTGCAAAAGGCCCCAAATGAATAGTCTGTGCAGCTGCTGAAATCCATATATGCACCGCGGGGCACACCACAATCGGCTGAAGACACGACACAACGGAAGAGGAAACATCAAACATGCGGAAGCCCAACATACCACACGTACACCACCAAGGGGGCGACCTGTAATATCATGCACACTGGCAGCACTGACCATAAGGGGACCTCGGCCTCCAGGAAGGACGCTCGGGACAGAATGCGTCGGGTGTCAGCGGAGGCATGCAAACACGGCGATGTGGTGAGGATCCGTATTGTGGGCACCGGAGGCATACCTGGGGATGGGGTGGGAGACGGGCTTGGGGACGGGCTTGGGGATGGGCTTGGAGATGGGCTTGGGGCCGGTGACTCTGCAGAAAATGCAGCAGATGATGCAATTTCATGGTGGCAGCCCATTCAGCGCGGGCTGTTGTGTTTGATGGGCGGAAAGAGGTTTGATGGGCTGAACGAGAGCATGAACCTGGATGCGCACGTACAAGTGGTAGCAGGGCATCAGGATGCCCCCCTATTCCAAGAATGGACCTCTGTAACCGGATTGCATTCTCATTCCGCACACTGGGACCTGTTGGAAGGGTTCTTGCAGTCTAATTCTAGTTCCAAAAAAGATTGGCTGTCTTTAGAATTAAAGTTAGAAGGATTGTTTTTAGAACTGTTTTAGAACACCTTTTATGTGTAGGTTCAAGGCCGTATATAAGGGCAGGGTCTCTCTAGCTGTGGGTGTGGGAAAAGAAAGGACTCCGCATGGAGGCCCATTCCTCCAAGGGTCCACCCCTCCTTCGGCGGGCCTCCGTCCCACCGCCTCCCCCGCCTCCCGCGGAGCTATTTTCAGGCGTCCGAGGCAATCACCTCAGGGTGAGCCTCCGGCTGAAATGCCGTAAAGAGGTAACCTGATTGGGGTCTCACAGAGCCCCTTTCTCCAAACCCCTGCCCGTATTTTCTCAAGCAAGCCCTCCCACCCCCCCAGCCCCCCTCGGGGACCTTTCAGGGTCTTCCCTTTCAGATGGCCCATACCCCAGGGGCAGCAGATTGGCAACAGATGTCGCCACTTGCAAATGCATGTAGAAACGAGGATGAACATGCTTTAGAATTTCCCATTATTGGTGGTTCCCGTTGTGTGGAAACGCACTGGCCCATGTTGATATGGTTCAGTAGTGCAGTGCTGACCACTCTTCAATCGGACCCTTCCTACGCGTTCACAGTGCTCTGCCTAATCAACAAACGAAGGAAGGCAAATGATGTTCTCAGTCATATTCAGGCGGTAAAAGACGGCGGCTGGGCGGTGGCTGACGTCGGTTGGAGGTTAATCCAAGGGTGGACAGGCTGCTGAAGGGTACTAACCTGACATTAGTTCAGTGCCTGTTTGGGTCGCTCCCTACGATGATCTTCAGCACAAAAAAGGGGGGGGCGGCCGACAATGGAGCACCATGACTGACCCCAAACGGGTCAAGCAGAGAATCAATAACCGAGGTAACCGGAGGCCTAGCCAGCTCCAATCTGCATAATCAGCCCCAAAGGCCTTAAGTGACTGGTCACTGGCAGTTACCAAATTCAATGCGATGAGCTTGGGGCTTTGAGTGCACAGTGGTCTTCTGCAAACACCAACTACTTTACCATCGGGCTTCCACCCTCCCCTTCCCCCTCCCAATATCTCCACAAGCGACATCCAGATTTCTTCTCATTCTACACGTGCGAGCATCTGCCCCTCTCAGTCCCACGGTTTGCTACTGGACGCCGTTCACTGCCGGCCACTGCCTATAGTTGGGTGCATCAAAGAGTTGGTTAACTTTATCAAGGGTTTGAGACATCTTCAAAGAGTACGTACATGGGTGGGGGCCACAAAATTGCGGATGTGAACACATGTGGGCCCGTGCGGATAGAAAGTGTCAGTGGGGGGCAAACTAGGGGCATCACACCACGGATGAACGGGTAGGGACCCAAGGACCCTGGGAGAGGATTCGAGGACCTCACTGCCCGGTGCCGGATGGGAGGGGACTCGAGGACCTAGGACAGGACCGCAGAACCTCACTTACTCTCCTTCCCCAACCCTGGGCAGCGGACCTGGGGCCCAACCACTAGGTGGCGGGTAATTCAAACACTATTGGTGTGGTAAGGTGCCCCAATGCGGATAAAGGGGCTAGGAACTCCAAAAGGCGCCAAACGAAGGGTGGGGACCCAAGGGCCCTGGGAGAGGACCCGAGAACCTCCAAGTCGTTCGCCCCCCACGGATGCCCGTCCATGGGAAACCCCTGTTTAGGTATTCAGCATCCTTTAGGTAGGTATGGTATAAGGCCCCTCAGCCACCACCCAAGTTTGCCACAGGGAGGCAACTGGGAGGGGTAAGAGTCCCCGATCCCCGGAAGAGCAGCCCCAATGGCAAGGACACCACCGGATGGGGCATGTTTGAGGGGTAGAAAATTGCGCTGCGCAATTTTTATGAAAACTGATTTGCTATTCTGCCATAATTTAATGCTCAAAGGAGAAAGGGCCTCCCCAAGGTCCTGGGCGGGAAGAAAATTGCTCCGGGGGGGGGGGGGGGGGGTGAAACGGAAGCCCATTTTCCCAACCCCCCCCCCCCGCCTCCTTGGCCGCCGTGACGGGAGGGGGGGTTCAGGGCGGGGGTGCCCGACCTGCCGTGCCGGGGGGGGGGGGGTCAACCCAACAAATGGCTCAAAATGATACCCACGTCGCGCTGATCATTTTGACTACTCAAATGTGGGGGTGGGGGGGGAAATTATTGGTGGAAAAACTTTTTCGGGCCAAAATTTGTGTTTCTGCGCCTTCGACGCCAACATCCGTTCTTAGACAAAACAAAGGGCCCGACACGGAACCCCATTTCTCCAACCCCCCCCCCCCACTCCTTCGGCGGGCGTCCATGTCAGCCCCCCCCCCCCCCCCCCCGCAGAGCAATTTTCAGGTCGCCCTGTTTTGTGCGCCCCCCCAGAGCCGGACTCAACCGGCCGCGGCGAGGCAGCCTCTTGGAGGTATGGCAGACCTGCAGCTAACTGGCAGCCACCCTCGCCGCAGCCCCGCGGGCCCTGACCGCCCAAGGGGGCCCTGGGTTCTGCTTGTGTTCAGGGAGTAAAGCCACGGCGGAACCCAAGTCTTGGTTCAAGAGACTCACACCCGCGACACATTGGGGTCACCGGTCAATGCCCAACACCACAAGGTTGCACACTGTGGGCACCCACCACTTCGTTTGAGCTTTTCGGGAACACTGATGTATGTTTCAAGTAAGTGCCTCTGCAGCTCTTTCTTCGTATGTAGGATGGGATGGTACCTTTTCCACCCGCAACCCCAAAATAACCAACCATCCACACCCGTTCGGTGGGACCGCCTTTGGGCGCTCAGTCCAGCAGGACGGAGGAATCTCCATTGGGTCTTACGTCGACCACCTACTCGTGGCGACCCCCACCCTGTTGCTCCATGCACCCAAACTCCACGTGTTCTGCTGTTTCTTTATACACCCCTGTCGCTCTACGACCTACCATCCACTTTCACAGCTTCGCTGCAGCACCAAACACCGCCTCCTGGTGGAACCACCACCGCCCTGCGGTGTGAACTTCCGTCGCGGACCTTGGACCCTGGGAAGGAAAAAAGGGGTTACACACCGGGTGAAGAGAAAGGCTCCCGGGCTCCCGACCGGCACACTCGGCGCAGGGGCACCGTAGCAATGGTCTGTGGGCCCCTCACCCGTGAGCAACTTGGTGTCGGGTTGTCGAATGGGGGCTGGGGACAAGACCCGTTTTGTCCGTCCACCTTCAGCGCTTCCCCTTCGTTGATCTACCCCGTGTGAGGAAGGCTCCTCAAGACGCCAATGAGCAAAACAGGAGGACCACAACGGGACATATCAAAGAGGATACGGCTGCGGCTATCCTGAGCCCAATATTCACCTGGCACCACTCCCATTTTGAAAACCCCATCGCCCATGCCGTGGTTGTGGAGACACCTGCGTCTCTTCTCTACCAGGCCCCGATCCCATCGGTGTGCCATGGACCTTGCTCGCAGGGATCCAGCAGTGAGCAAGGAAGCAGCAACATGCAGTAAATCATCTTATGCCATCCAGCGACAGACAAAAGTCAGAGGCTGCAGGTGTACATCCCGGTAAAGCGGTCGCATTGCACGTGTGCAAATGCAAGGAACACACCTGCCGTACAAGATCCCAAATACCGCCAGGATCCGTCAATAGCACAAATTGCCATGGGACTGCCTACGTATCCAACTGCACATGTCGCACTACAAAAGGCTCCAATTGACCAGTCTGTGCAGCTGCTGAAATCCATATATGCACCGTGGGGCAGACCACAACCAGCTGAAGACACGAACCGAGAAAGAGGAAACATCGAAAATGCGGCGACCACTAAAGGTAACACGCATACATGCTCTAGATACAAGGCTCGGGACAAAACGGGTACATTAGCTGTGCTGATAGCCTGTCCAAAAGTAGCGGTTTGGGGACGCAGTGATGCTGATAATGTGAGGATCCGAAGGGCTGGTACTTGGGGCATACTTGGGGACGGAGTTGGGGATGGGCTTGGAGATGGACTTGGCGACGGGTTTGGCGTTGGACTTGGGGACGGGCTTGGGGACGGGCTTGGAGATGGACTTGGAGACGGGTTTGGCGATGGACTTGCGGCATGGCTTGGGGACGGGCTTGGAGATGGACTTGCAGATGGACTTGGAGGTGGACTTGGAGATGGTGACTCTGCAACAAATGCAACAGATGCAATTTCAACGTGGCTGAAATCGGAGTACGTGGTCTGTTGGTAAGTGTTTGATGACAGCAGAACAACTTCATGTACATATAATGCAGTCGCACGGCATCAAAAAGCCACCCAAATGTTTTTCACGAATGAACCACAAATGGAACAGAAAACTGCATTCTCATTTCGCACACTACTCTGATGCTTATTCCATAGCCACTTCCCCAAGTTGAAGGGCCGATCCAAACCGAACGCAGGAGCGAGCCAAGGCTAGAGTGGCTGGTGGATGGAGAAGAGGAGGAGATCCCCCCCCTCCCTCCCCCCTTATGACTAGAATCGCTCCATAAGGACGAATGCACCCATAACCCACCATCATACGAACATTAAGTAATTCGATGATATGGCTCGGTGGAATTTTTGGTGCTCCAAAAATTGCTCCAAAAAAAAAAGGGAACTCCAAAGCTAATAGATCATTCAAGACAAAGAAGATTACAACCACCAAAAAGCAGGGCGGCAACATGCTTAAACCCTTTTGTGCCTCGGAAGACACACACAATCAGATCTAGAGGTGCACAGTGGTGCAAATGCATGAGTGCAAACGTAAGGAACACACTCCTTGATTCCTCCCACTATCATCAGCGGAGGCTAGTGCCCTAGAAGCAAATACCTCGAGAACTTGACCGAGCTCGCACTGCCGTCAACAGGAGCATGGTCACCAGCAAACATGCAAAAGAGGGCGAGAAAAGCATTGCGAACAATCTACACCACAAGCAATTAAGGAGGAAAAGCACCCAGGACCAACGTGGGCATCAGTGAATCCTTCATCTTTCAAATCACTTCTCAACCCTTTGTGTCGTCAGGTGGCAAGAAAAATAGGCACTCAGAAAGAGAAAACCCCAGGGAAACTCCACATGCGTCAAGCGCCATCTTACAGTGTCGGTCTTCCCTGGCATATGCTGACACACTTTTTGCTTTCTATTACCCTCCAACTCCACCCTCTCATCACTCAAGCTGAAGCCTCAAGAGTCTGTGCCATTGACTCTCAGCAATACTAGCACTACCCGATATCCATGCTTACCTACTTTTCACCGATTGCAAAGCAACCCACCCAGCCCACGGCGATTGATCTTCTACTGGTGGAACATCCAAAAACAGCCCCCAACCCTATACTTGGGTGGTGAGATGCATATCTGCATGAGGACTGGTGGTGGTGCACCAATGTCACTAAGATGGTTACTTCATGCATTTGCCTGCATACAAGATACATGGACCTAGTCCAACTGTACTCGATGCATGTATCATTTTGGGCACTTCTGGGGCGTCCATACAAGCCGTGCACTCGATGATGGTACCAGCAAGTGCTTGCCTTTGTGAAAAGACCTAATCAGCAAAAAATACATGGTACAAATCATCCATGCGTTCCTAGCAATGTGTGGATATGCATGCCATACTGTGTCCACGCGATGTGAGTGTCTCTACGGCCTATCCAACGCCCAGACGGCTCACGTCTACAGAGAAAATGGATGGACGTGATCATTTTTGTTTCCAAAACCATAGCATTAATGCGCTCGATTAGAACACAGTTGCATTTTCGAAGAGCCCAAAAGCTAAAACGTGGATTGATATAAATGTAGAGTTCGAAAGGGCACGCTTTTTGCAGCAAACGGAGTGCCCTTGTAATGAAACGGTGCAAGCATCATGCCATTCAAGCACCCATTTTCAAGCACACACTTGCCAAATTGTCTTGGTGGGAGACTTTAGAGGCGGACAAATGCTTCAAAATTGGTTGTCTATCATCTTCGAAGAACACAATACTGCGGCCAATTTTGCCCAACTACTTTATGGCGTGCAAGTTTGGAAGTTGTGGCTCGGTTGAGGTTGTATGAAAGTTGGGCACATGAAGAGAAGTATGCTCGCCTTAGGGTACGCTTGCAGTAGCTGGGCAACATCAGCAGGTTTGCGTTCCCAAGGAAGGCCTTATTGTGGTACTATTGTACTCCCATCATCTAGACTTCGGACCGCGCTTGCATACCTTTGGTTTGCGTACCCTCGTTGCCTGCCTTTGGGAACCCGAGCACCTGCCTTTGGGACCCCCCTTGCCTAAAAATGGGATATTGTAAGTATGTAAACTTGAGTTCTTGTAGACCAAGACTATCCACCGAGCCAATTCTTCTCCCAAACCGGGCCTGGACAGCTCCACATGGTTGATGAAGGTGAGGTCCAATGCGACCTTACACCTCTCAGCAACCATGAACTGCCCTTTGGTCACTACAGTGGACACGGGAAATTGCTTCTTTTCTTCCTGTTTGCCCCATTTGGCCGCGTTTCGTTTCCCTGTGCAGTCATTATCGCACAGCCCAATGCCGCCTCGGCCGCTGTATTGTATCATTTTCAGGTCAGACAGCAAGCACGGGTGACATCCGCAAACTATTGCCTGGCGCACTTGTGTGTGTTCGAAGGGCGCCCACCCGCTGCAGCTGATGTGCGTGTTTCACTGATATGTTGAAGATTTGGGGTCGCTGTGATGCCAGCGGGTGTGAGGCTGGTTTGGCCAGATTACGGCAGGCTCGCAGTATCACTGCATATTGCGACACGGGTATTTTGTAAATTGTGTAATTTTTTTTTTGCGGTTGGCGTGTGTGGGAAAAGAAACGCTGTGTAATTTTTCTGTTTTACTCGTCGGGGTTTTGGGTGACAGCCAAGGCCTGTGCAGGGGGGAGCAGATGCTCTAGACAAGGGCATACCGCGGCCAACAGGCCCTAAAGGGGAGGGCGAAGAGTCGACACAATCAGTGATGATCACCATGACCATCGTCCCATCACTTGCTTAGGCACTGCCCTATCCAGATAGCACCTTCCCAGCGGGAGGGGTCTTGTAATGGTGGGGACACTGTCACTGTCACTGTCACTGTCAGAGCATCTGCTCTGTGCCCGTCTGACTGGGAAGTGGGGACATAAAGTCTTGTCTTTTTTTAGTGACCTGTGGTGCAGTGGTGCTTGCAGACCCCAAAGCAAAAAAAGATCCGAGCATACATGCAGGAGCAGGAGGTCACGATAAATGTGACAAGCAGAATGTACAAAATAGAGGAACCACCATCACCATGTACATGCATTGTGTGGAGAATGCTCACAAAGATTGCTAGTCTATATTCGAGCCCCCCCCACTCCTTGCACTTCGCCTGTGGTGCAGTGGTGCTTGCAGACCCCCAAGCCAAAAGAAAACCTGAGCTGTAAACAACACTTAAAATAGCTACTGCTTTCACATGCACATGGGAAACCACTCACACAGGATGGCACCGTGTGTTTGTTTTACTTGTAGAGTGGCTTGCACACCACACATGGAGCATGGAGTGGTGACGCGGCGTTGCGATATAACCCCATACCAGTCAGACGCACGGAGGAGTCCGGCTCCAGTGCATTGCAACAACATCCCCCATGTTACCTCCGCTCGCATTTCAGATGGCACGTCAAGCTTCAACTGTGACACCGCAAGTTCTGATTCAACAGATTCCTTTGCTGTGTCCTCTTTGACCGCTGCATCAGACTAATTGCCAAAAAGAGGCCATGGTGGGGCGATGCATTCCCATCCCACGCCCCCTGTGCTATGGGATGCAACCGGAATAGACTGGACACAAATACCACCACTTTTGGGGTTGGAGATGGGGGGGATTGGGGGGCTGTGTATACTCATGGTCATTGCCCCATCATGGGTGGGCAAGAGGGGGGGGCAGTTGGGAAATGGACGTGCGTGACCCCGCGTTGGCACAAGCCAATGATCCGAAGTTTTGTGGCAATGCGGGATGGTTGCCGATCCACAGCTCATGTTTGACAACTATGAAGATACCCAAGTGAGCATGGTGTGTGGGCATTGCGTGCAGTGCCCACACTATGAAACCTAGCCAAGGAGGAAGGGAGGAAACCACCCTGCATTTGGGGAAGTGTTTGCCCTACGCGCACCCTGCGCGCACCCTGCGCGCTACTTTTACGATGACTTTCCCAGATTGAGTGAGTTTACCATTACCCTATGAAGCCCCCGAGTAGATGAGCAACTACCTCTTGCCTACCAAATGAAGCAACAGAACATCCATGCATAACATTGAATAGGAAAAGCATATCTGAATCACCTTCACAACTTTGTTCCACTAAATTTGTTCACTCAAATTGAAAGGAATCTCCCCGTGTGCAGGAAGGTCCATAACCATCCCATATCAATGCATCAGCGGAGGTGCCAGGAGCCAAAGGACAAATCCATACAATATTCCCCAACATATCAATGGCCACGGTGACCTTGAAAATTCGAGCAGCGTATTTTGGGTTCCAAAGGTCCACAGACCACATCCCACCAATGGAGCTGATTGGCATGGAATCCGTAAAGTGTGTCATGAAATTTGGCAACTGGGGACTATGGTTGAAACGATTCAACCTATCCGACCACCTAATTTCTTGAATAACAGGATTCAAAAATCTCGCATACGGGCCACAATCTGCCGCCATGCGATCTCTGAGCAATCTTTACTACCCGACATGAATGCACCACTACCCGATGGAGGAATGTGCCCCATGGTGGGGAGAAATCAACCTAGAAAAAGAGTGGATGTGGTGGAAATGAGCCCACAACTGCTGCCTTCTCAGGGGTCCCACAAGGGTAGGGATCGGAAATAGCCCAAAAAGTTGCCCTGCGCGTGCCCTGCTACCTGTCCAGATGCACACAAATATGAGCCATAGCTCAGCCTCTGAAAACTGCCCCCCTCCTCCCCGCCCCCATGCGCCCAAATACCCAAAGATCTGGTGAAGGAATTGACGGTGTATTTCAAATGTATGACAGCCTCCACTGGCAACATCGGATGCGAAGTGATGGCTCCCTCTTTATGCAGGTGTCACAAGGGTCTTCATATCCTTGGTGGTTGGTGGCTGTGGCCAAGCACAGTCTGTTGTGGTGTGAGTGTGTTGGAAGATGGTGGCAGCCATCTGGGGACA
The DNA here is from genome assembly GCA_964036045.1 of Eutreptiella sp. 'Long Island Sound 2002'. Classification (NCBI taxonomy): domain Eukaryota; phylum Euglenozoa; class Euglenophyceae; order Eutreptiales; family Eutreptiaceae; genus Eutreptiella; species Eutreptiella sp. 'Long Island Sound 2002'. The sequence goes on along the minus strand of OZ038381.1, from coordinate 24,917,573 downwards.
TAGGCATCCTGCCTTGACCCCATGGGGGCCCAACTTGTGGCAATATGCAGCATTATGTGGGCCGTTACTGATAAGCCATGCTACCGATTCACAATGATCAGAGAGTGCGGATGCAGGGTTCAAGTGCGAGCTCATACAGAGAATCCACAAATTGTTTCCTAGAGACAACAAGGCAATGGCCATGAAGGTTGGAATCCACTTAGGAGTGTGTAACAACCCAACTACCGATTTGTTGCAATGTGAATGTACACGACGTCAGATTCCCCATCCTCATAATCCTGCATCCACCTATAACGAAGGACGTGCAGTAAAACCGGGTGAAAATGGGCTAAAATGGCTGAAAACGGGTGAAAATGGTTGCAACTCAAATGTGCCACATCCTCAATGCACAAGAAGCGTAAAAACCCTGTTATGGAACAACAAACTTGTGAAAAAGGGCCAAAACTAGGGTTCAAGGAGTTGCCGACATACAAAACTTTGCACTGTGTGCACGGCATTTGGGCTGGCGGGTTTTCGTTTCCGGGGGGGGGGGGTCGATAGAGCCCTCCGGCCGGACCCCCCCCCCAAAAAGGGCTCAATTGACAGGACCCCCAAAATCCTACCGAGACTGACCCCCGGGACTGAGCGGTGACCCAGACCCAAAAATCGGGAAAAAAATGAAAATGGGATTTTTTGGAATCAGCATGTCGAGGGGGTTAAGAAAAGTCATCATTTGCCATATATTTGGTGAAAAAAAAATCAACCAATTTTAATGCTCAAAAAAATTTTCGGCGCCTTTGGCGCCGGACTTCATAATGACTGATTAGTGGTGCCCGTCAATTGAGCCCTTTTCGCGAACCCGCCCCCCCCCCCCCCCAGTTTTGGGGGGCTCTATTGACCCCCCCCCAAAAGTGAAAACCCGGCACGCCTTTCCATGGAAGCTAGCAGCAGAATCACTGGTGGAAGGCGCATAATCGGCATCTGCAAGCTTGGAACCACCACTTGATGCTTGTGCAACACATTCCTGACAAAACCAACAATGATTACGCACATTGGTAACAAATGGCACAAGGCATTGTAGGTGATACCCACTCAATGGTCAAAACAAAGAAAGAAGTCAATTGGGACCTAAGATGGGTCTTGTCACAAATGTCCATTTCCAGGACCCCCCCCTCCCTAGAGAGTCCAATTGATGCACTGCGGAATTTGGGCGCAGAGTTGAACGCCCTGTCCATGAAATTCCCTGGTACACTAGCCGGACAGGGGATCGGTGCACTCAAACTCCCTGGCACATTGACCGAACACAAGTTCTGCGCGCACCAAATCCTTAGCTGAGCGACCGGTCTAATTGTGCCCAAATTCCGGGGGAGACTGACCAGGTGACACACCCACAATCCCCCGGAGGCCCCCGAATCCCATGCTAGAGAATTTTTTCAAAGGTGGCATTTGAACCAACATGAGTGGTCTGTTTTGGTCTATGGTGTTTACCACTCAGGTACCTTGATAATTGTGCTATTTTGTGTGGCTGCTCTATGGCGAAAGGAATTCGTGCGCACAACCACTCACAAACCAACTCTCCTTCTCATTCTGTGTATATACATACACGCGTGCACATGGTGACCGCGCCCAAGACCCTGGATTGCATAACGCTCCAGCATAGCGATGCACATTGGTAGGGGTTTCTGAAAGAAATCAGATTTTTGAAGATTTCTAGGTGGCAATAAACTGCCTAAACACTGACCATTGCGGGCAATCTCTGATTAACGTCCATTGGCCTATATGTAGAGGTCGGTGTGAAAGGTGGGGCCATGCGAGTTCAAGCGCGCTACCTCCGGGTAACGCGCCTCGCCTATCTTGTTGGGCGGCCAAGAGGGACTAGTTGCTGGGGACAAACCCTCTTCCATGCTCACCCTGCCGTGCTGCTGCTTTGGTAGCGGTCATTGTGGCGTGGGCGAGGGCATCGCTGGCGCAACTACCCATGATGGTGCCACCTCCAGGCCAAAGTCAAGGGCATGGTGGTGCGTTAGCTCTTGCACAAAGTGCAGTGGATCTGTTTGCCATGGGACATCCCATGCCCACCAGCTCCGTCTGGCTGACACACAAGGGAGAACATGGCGTGGAGCGCGTGCCCCGCCGGCCCCCGTTTGTGGCGCCGGGACGTCATGTTCCAGACCGCTTGGACGAAGACTTGTGTGGCGCTTTGTCGCTAGGCCACTCGAGCCAGCCATAGGACCTGCTCATAGCGTGTGTGCATGACCGGGGAGACCCCTATGTGTTTCCCTGCTGTGACTAGGTTGCAAATGTGTGCAAGTGGCGAAGAGTGGCGATCACCCGTGATTAGGAAGGGGGCGCAAGTGGTGTTGTAGAACAAGGGAGAGTGGAAGGAAATGAGGGCTGGCATTTACCCCGCCGAGGCCGTTGCATTTTGTGGGTTGTTGTTGGGGCAGGGAGTGTTGTTCTGCAAGAAGTGCAAGAAGCTGCGCCGGCCACAGCGCCAACGGTGAGTCGGCCGCAAAGTAGCGGCATGCGAAGAGCCCCGCACAAAGGCGTCCGCCCAGCGAAAGCGAAGAGCAGTGGCGACCAACGGGTTTTCCGCATAGCGGCCAACCCGCTGCCACATGCTTCTCCACCCGGCTAAGTGCCTTGCGCAAGAGGCGCGCCCATTCCCCCAGCTAGAGCCGCATCCCGCAAAGCCGGTGGTCCGGGGATGATGGGGGCCCCCGCCACACAAACACCTCATAGTCAAGGGCGAGAGACCTCGCACGGGCAGGGTCATCATGCTAGCGCACTAGCCCATCGCACTAGGTCTATAGTACAAAATCCCGGGCCCACCGCTAGCCCGGGGGACACCCAGCCGTAGGTGGGGCTGCACCCACTGCACGTCCCTAGCAATGATGTCACGTTTTGAAATAACAAGCATAGTGCTGGCCCTATGCCAGACACTACCCATTCCACTGCACATCCGTCGGCACAGGCCCACTCAACGTGTGCCGTGCATACGCATGGCCCGGCAGCGGCCGTAGGTCATGTGGCAAGGGTGCCTTGCCCAGGCCTGGTGGGTTGCCACGGCACGCCGCCATCCACGCCACTGGCACCGCCAAGTGCATGGCGGATTGGCGGAATAAGAACTCGTCCATGCGGGCCCGGCCCATCTGACGGTTGATGCCAAGATCACCAAGCAGGCGCAGATGACCAATGCGGATGGACCTCCGGGGCAATGTCCGTTGGGCAAAGACGAGTGGACCAATGATGGCGGACGTTTCTGGCGATCTCTGATGGCGAATTGCCCAATCGTGGCTCTAGCGACCGATGTGCACGTTGACAGGCGGGCACATATGACCTGCGATGATGGACGGCAAGGGGAATCTCCGGTCGGCAACGCCGAGATTACCATGGATGGCGGCCGTTGGGAGGACAGCCTCTTGAGCACACCGGGCACGATCACCAAATCCAAGTCCCACCCCCGCTTGGACGCCCGGTACAACTACGGAAACTGCACACTCTACTATCACACCCGCACACAACCAAGAAAGATGGTGCGGAGCCAAGCTCCCCGTTGAAACGCACCGACTGTCGGCAACAGTTTAATAGCGGTGCGGAGTCCCGCTCCCAGCTATGGCCGTGCGGAGCACTGCTGCCCGTGTACAAAACACAACCCCTCACTACCTAACGGCGGTGCGGAACAACACTCCCTGCCCCAACAACAACCCACAAAATGCAACGGCCTCGGCGGGGTAAATGCCAGCCCTCATTTCCTTCCACTCTCCCTTGTGCTACAACACCACTTGCGCCCCCTTCCTAATCACGGGTGATCGCCACTCTTCGCCACTTGCACACATTTGCAACCTAGTCACAGCAGGGAAACACATAGGGGTCTCCCCGGTCATGCACACACGCTATGAGCAGGTCCTATGGCTGGCTCGAGTGGCCTAGCGACAAAGCGCCACACAAGTCTTCGTCCAAGCGGTCTGGAACATGACGTCCCGGCGCCACAAACGGGGGCAGGCGGGGCACGCGCTCCACGCCATGTTCTCCCTTGTGTGTCAGCCAGACGGAGCTGGTGGGCATGGGATGTCCCATGGCAAACAGACCCACTGCACTTTGTGCAAGAGCTAACGCACCACCATGCCCTTGACTTTGGCCTGGAGGTGGCACCATCATGGGTAGTTGCGCCAGCGATGCCCTCGCCCACGCCACAATGACCGCTACCAAAGCAGCAGCACGGCAGGGTGAGCATGGAAGAGGGTTTGTCCCCAGCAACTAGTCCCTCTTGGCCGCCATCAATTGTAGTGATTCATCGTGGGTGAGCCATCGATTGCAGTCATTTATCGTGGGTGAGCCATCAATTGTAGTCATTTATCGTGGGTGAGCCATCAATTGTGGTCATTAATCGTGGGTGAGGCATGGAGTCTCCGTTTGGTAGGTTCTCCTCGGGGGAGCGTGGGGGAGACGGCGGAGGATGAGGAGGCCGAGCGAGGCAATCAACCGTGGCGCTATGCTTTTTTTGTGGTCGTCTGACTCAGCATCAATCATCGATAGACAAGACATTGAGTAAGTCAAAGAGAAACACAGAAAGTCACAGAGAGTCACAGGCGGCGACAAACAGTCAGGCAGTCGCAGGCATTCATGTGTGATTATTGGTGGTTGTCTGTGATTGTGTGACTTTCCGCAACTGTCTCTCACTATCTGACTATCTTTGTCCATCGGTTGCTGTCTGTGACTATCGCTGTTTGTCTGTGACCGTCTAACTGGCTGCTATTGTTTGTGGCTGTCTACGACTGTCTGTGTCTGTCGGTGACTGTCAGTGGCCATGTGTGTCTGTATGTGACTATCTGACAGCCTCACTGCAGGCTCGATGAACCCTATCGCGCGCTCACTAAACACTCTTTGCCGTGCTCACTGAACGCTCACGGAACCCCTTGGCGCGCTCAATAAACGCTAACTCAACGCTCTGTTGGCTTTCAGTGAGCGTTGAGTGAGCGCACCAAAGGGTTCAGTGACCGTTCATTCAGCGTGCGAGAAGGTGCATTGAGCGTTCAGTGAGCGCACCAAAGGGTTCATTAAGCTTGTAGTGAGGCAGTCAGACAGTCACAGATAGACACAGACAGTCAAAGACAATAGGAAAGAGCTAGACACTCACAGAGACACACATATCATCACAGATAGTCACATATTCCTTGTATATACGTATACAAGGAACGTGTCGCGGAACGCGTTGCCAAAAGCCTCGCCGAATTCATCGCCAAACGCCCTGCTGAACGCATCGCCGAACGTCCAGGCAGACCTACGTGGGTTTTGGTTGTGGAGCCCCTGCCCTATTGGTTCCACACATTAAACGCATAACTTTTTGGCTGTGGCATATCAGGGCCACACAGATATACGTGGATTCCAGCTACCTATCACCTGCCGCATTGTAGCCACACTTGATGGTGTGCGAATGATGTCTGTAGAGTGAAAGTGAGTGCCATTGTTCACAGGGCGGGGGCAGGGGGCATCCTGCGGGTAAAACAGGCAAAAAAAATGGGAACAAAAGACACAGGGAAAATGCTTGTGCATGTGAGCTCGGAGGAAAGCACGTGTGGCACTTTCGTTGAAACAGAGGGGGGAGTTCGTGCATGAGGACTAGGCCTCCCAACTCTGCTGAGACACGGATCCGAATCCATGACAAACGACGTATTGAAACATACATGCATCCGGACCAGTCACGATAGCAAGGCAAATATTGGCACCTGAAAGCCTAACATGACGCGTTCGTTGAGTGCAGTGGCTGCGGGCTTGCGGTGATCGAATTGCTACTCGTCCACGCAATGATCACCTATCAAAACGTGTCATGAACTCTAGGGACAGCATACTTCAGGGTGGATTGTATATAGAGCTTGGATCGTATGTCCTCTCGACGCATTGAACAGAATGGGGCTGGTCATTCTAAAGCGATGGCCGCCACCCTGTCGTAAGAGTCACTGTCCAATGAATGAATGGGAGTGGGGAGGATGGGGAAGGCAGTCATTTGCGGTCGGAGAAGGCATACATTGCTCACGCCCCTGTGTGGCACGGGTACCGTTCACATAATGAGCCTGCCACACGAGGCACTGTGGTCCGAGCTGCCAGTTACACGCACCCGCACAGACGGACGATGCAGACAGAATGAGCAAGCACACAGACGGGCGCATCAAAGAGAAACATATATGTCCAAAGCCACGACACACATGATGGGTGATGTGGACGCTCCATCAACGCTTATCAGTGAAACAAATCATGGCGAGGAATGGCTGCTGGAGAGCAACATCCAGCATGCACCACGCCAGACCACCCCGCTCCACAACATAGCACACCAAACCAAAGTACGCTGTACGGCCCCGCACTTCGACACACACTTCCACACGCGTTCATATGTACACACGTCCTCACACCCGCCTGATGAATTGCCCACACGTCTACAGGGCTGCTATCTGCATCGTACATGAGTTGGCGGCGCCCCTGTCAAGGTGCAGTCATCAGCAAACAACCCACCAGACGTCGGCTGCGCGTGAAGGTGCTGCAAAGCGAAGATACACGAAGTGGCACATGTCGTGCGGAGGCGATGGGAAGAGGCTGATTTGCTCTACACACAACAACCCACTTACATGGGCCATTTACTGCTTCTGGCCGACCTGCGGTGCAGCACAACCAACGGTGACCGGAACACAACTGAGGGAGCACAGCCGCCGGCGGCCGAAGCACAACCGACTGACGGACGCAACTCACTGGCCATCAGAGTGCAACGTGACGCCACTGCATGCGCGATCTACATGTGCAAGGGCCGCCCGCTTGAGCAGAACAGGCACCATCCGTGAGTTCGCAGCCCAGGATCCCATTGAAGTGCTCTGGAGCTGGACGCATGCAGAGCCCGATGAAGCATTGGCCAAGGGTACCACCTCGTAACGTGGCACAAGCAGCACAAATGTCTGTCTGTCTGTCTGTCTGTCTGTCTGTCTGCACCCTGCCGAGACCGTATGCAGTACACTCACAAAGGCCACCACGACACATGTCGTAGGGGAACACAGAGTGAATTGTGGAATTGTGGAGCTTGAGAAGAGGGGGGGCTGGGTGTGATTGCAAGGCATGCGCAGCGCGTGTGCAGTTGCATGACGTTCATGGGGAAGCCAAGGTTTGCATGCCGAGCAGCACGACCTGCCATGGGGGTGGCAGTGGCATTTACGTGCAGGGCTTGCGGCACCACAAGCCTTGCCTCTTTGTCTTGATCATAGCAAAGCACACATCAAACAGTGGCCTTTGCTAACAGAGTCCTCCCATGTGCATGCACACTGCATATAGCACCAAAGGGGGCATATCCGTATTGTTACATTGTGCACACGACACATATTCGTTCCAACCCACAATCACAAGCACGAGGAAGGCACTGCCGAACTGCTGTATACATCGACGTCAAAAGAAGAGAAATGGCGTGCTGGCTTGGGGAGCGCAACTTGCTGACTTGCCGGAGAAGCCAGCTCACTTCTCCGGGACACGCTAGCCCTTTTCTTAGGGCAGGGGCATGAGTACGAAATACAAATATCCATACATGCCATGCCTCAACATTCAGAATGATACTTCCGCCTCTGATCCAACAAAGCAGCACGCCACATATGTACAACAGAGCACCTTTGCCCAAGCAGACGTGAAGCACCCGACCACATGGCTGCCTCAGTAGTGCTTCAACATGGCCGCACTGGGAACACCGCACCCAGGCCACAGCCATGAGGCACGGGGCAAGGCACGGGGAGCAACGCACCCTTGCATGTGGACTATGCAGACGGCGTGCTCACGCGTCTTGGTCGTGGCCGCTGTCGGCCAGCCCTCGCACACGCCGGAACAGCCTGGTGGCCCCCATTTTGAACAAATCCGTTGTCAGCTTTGCCGTTGCAGCGGTTTGTGCCGGGCACTTGCTGAGCACCTGCAGAGCACGAATGTGGGGGATGCCAGGCACATGGGATGCCACGGCCCTGGCGATACTCAGACATATGCCTGCGGCTGATAGGATTTGGGGAAGGGTGGTCTGCAGAGTCTTGGGCAAGTGGGAATTAATTCGAGCAGCATTTGTGGGTGCGCTTTGGCCGAAGGCGCCGAGGATATGCCCTGCCAGATTCGCAAGGCTCGGACCAGAAGAGCCGAGGATGATCCATACGCGTGCATACTACTGTGACGTTTAAATATACACGCGCGCATATGCATGCGCGTCTACTGTGAGGTATCGAATATACTGGCGTGTATATTAATTGTAGTGAGCCATCAATTGTGGTCATTTATCGTGGGTGAGCCATCAATTGTAGTCATTTATCGTGGGTGAGCCATCAATTGTAGTCATTTACCATGGGTGAGCCATCACTTGTAGTCATTTATCGTTTATTTGCCGTTTATTATACACGCGCGCACACCAAGGCTTCCATTCTAATCATGCTCAAACTGCGAGATTCAACATTCCTACATTCCTACATCGCTGCAACAACCATGAGCTCGTAGTTCATGTGTGGGCCTTGCAGAAGCCCCTGGCACACTGATTCACAGCTTCCTATCCGTAGGAACCATCCTCCATCCCTTCCTTTCTGGGCGTGTATATATGTATGTATGTATGTACCAAGGCTTCCATTCGAATCATGCTCAAACTGCGAGGTGCAACATTCCTACTTTCCTACATCCTACATCCTACATGTATGTATGTATGTATGTATGTAGGTGCATATATAGAGCTATGTAGAGCTGTTGCAATTTATTATGCGTACACATATATCTCTCGGCCTCATTCGTTGTGCGCCAACACAGTGGGTTTTGGCATTTTTCCTCCGTTTTGTGAACTTTTCGTCCAACGCGCCAAAATTTCGTCACTTTGGGGGGCGTATGTGTATATTTTTTGAAATCTGTGAGAAAAGGCCGTTTCAGAAATGTATGGGTTGGGGGGGGGGGTCACATTTTTCAGCAAATAGAGCTTCAAATTGGACAATGCACAGGACGGAGCAATGCTCGAGGGACCACTGATTATTCTGAATCCGAATCGTCCTCATTGTTGCCCCCTTCCACAAGGGCAGGGACCCCATTGGGGCACAGATCCCCCTGCTTGTGAATTGGAACATGTTTTTTCAGTTTTTCCCAATCCTGTAGCCTGCGTGCCTTGACTGGCACGCACCCTGTGTTGAGAGGCACGGCCCACAGACCATCAGTTGTGAGGTCCACGTTGCGCTGTTTGGTCAGCCGTGAACCGGTCAGCTGTGAACCACCTGTACGAGGCTTCTCAGCCTGCCTGCCAGGCTGCTGGGACACCTTCGTCCAAGTTTCACCCCCAGAGCGTGCTCTTTTGCGAACCAAAGGCTTCTGTGGAGCATCGGGGGAAGCAACAGCACGTGGTGTGAATTTGTATGCAGACATTGTAGCTGCCTGTTGACAAAATGAGGCAGCAAGCAACACACACATCGTCCAAAACGAACGAAAATCTCAAACATATCGTCAGTACAACATGCAGACACAGGGTGTTCCAAATTGCCCTTTTCAAGGGCTTTCCGAATATACCCCACATACCCCCCCCCCCCCCCGGGACACACAGTGGGCACAAATAAGGCAACAATGACGACGACCAATGAAAACCCACCGAGTTGGCGCGAAACCTGCCGATGCCGAGAGATATTTGTGAGGCATCAATGTGCGCGTGTCTATATCTATACCTGTGCGTATACTGTGAGGTACAATATACGCCCGCATGTACATGTGTATGGACCATGCAGGCGCTTCAGTCGCTCACCTGGCCCAAAACAGCCTCCCTTGTGCCCTGCCCATGGCTGAACACGGTGCACAGGGATGTCCGGTGCGTGTGTCCGGCCTGGCTCGGTACCTCCACATGCCATCCGCAGGGCTCCCCTTTGTCTCCGTTTACTTCACCCTCTCCCTCCTGCCTTCCGTGTTTGTGGTGCACAAGTGGAACGCACGACCAGATATGAGCCACAGCCGCGCCCGGCGTCCCTCCTGCGCCCGTTGTACTTCCTAATTCCTTCACTGGCCTCTTTCCCGAGGGGTGTCCAGCGGGTGGGTCCAAACTCTGCCATCCTGCCCCGACCCAGATGGCGGTTGCCTAATGGCGTTTGTTGACAAAAGCAAATGAAAACGTGAATGGCCTCTAGTCCAGTAGCCCAACAAAACAGCGCGCGCCACCAGCGTCCGTGACGCACTCGCCAGGTTGCAGTTGTACACCAAGCACCAGTCAGTTTTGAATGTGACGAGGATGCGGTGTGCAAGAGCTGGGCAGACGAAACATGCCGCACGGCGCCTCACACCCTTGCACATCTCACAACGGACGGGGCGTAAACGCATACCATGTCGCTCTTAATACACAGGAGCGGCGGCCCACTGGCCCCCTTCTCCATGTACGCCTTCGAGAACCGTGTCTTCTCGTTGTGCTCATTTGCAGTCTTCATGATTTTCAATTCAGACATCCCGTACATCTGTCGGCACAGGGCAGGGCTGTTCAGCGACAGGGGCATTCAGCGAGGGGCCCGCTGGAGCTTGGACGAGGCGTAGCTTGGGCAGGGGGCGAGTGGGGGGCTACTTCAGAATTGTGCCAAATTGTTCCCTCAGTCGGAAAGTTCATACACAGACCAAAGGGGGGGGGCGGGGGCAGTTGGGGGGGGGGGTCGGCAGGAGGGGTTGGGGGGGTTGGGGGGGTTGGGGGGTATTGGCAGTTCGGCCGGGGCGGGGGGGGCTGCGCGTGACCCACTACTACCACATGCATACCTCCAGGGGGGATGTGTGTCTGGGGGTATGGGGGTATGGAGGTATGTATGTAATAATAGCGCTTTCTCGTCTTTGCCGGGAAGAAAATCTTACCCCCCGTAAGGGTGGATGGTTTGATGAAAGGGAAGCATGCACAAAAAAAATCCCGCGCCGTTGGCGCCATGGCCCCCCACACCACTATCTCTCAAAACCCGGGGGGGGGGGGGTCACATACAAGGACCGGGCCCGGCCACCCCCCCCCCCCCCCCGGGAGTGCAGCGTGGGGCAGAACCAAAGGCACTGGCACGAAGGGGGCGGTAGGCACAGGCGGTAGGCACAGGCATCAGCGCAGGGACAGGGGACGACAAGAGCGGGAGGGAGCAGCAGTACCTTGTAGCAGGCCTTCAAAGCCAGCGTCTGCACATTCTTGCCCGTAAGGTAGGCAAAGCCCCGGTCCAAATTCCGGGGTCGCGCAGGATTAAAGAACGTGAACCACGTGACCTCTTTCCTGGATACCAACGTGTCGGTGTCGCTGGACACGCGGGTGAACCCGGCGGCGCGCATGAAGTCCACCAGGTCATCGTTGGAAAAGCCGCAGCCGTTCTGTTGAAGCACACGAACCCGCGGGAGCAGCCTCTCCCAGTACTCTCGCCTAGACACAGAGGACTGGGGGGGGCACCCATTATTTCCATCACAGAGGTTGCTGAGGGCTTGTCCGGACGTCTGAAGGACTGCCAGGCAGCAGAGCACGGCCATGAGCCACGGCATGCAGAACATTGTGGAAGACATTCGGGTGTGTGTCTGGGCATGCAATGAAACAGGGCTGGATATGCAGACCACAAGCACGTGGCGTTGGTGTTTGCAGAGCCATTTACTTCACTCTCCTACCTGCTCCTACGGTCTCCTACCTTCTTCAATTCAATCCTACTTGTCCCGCACTGGTCACCGTAGCTCTTCAGCCAAAGAGAGTCCTCAATTGTTTGGTACATGGTACCACATGGTACCACAAACCTCTCTAACCCTCTCCAACGATCGCCAGCCCTATCACTGTCGCTATCGTTGAGTCTAAAATGGTTTGTGCGGGCAAATGTAGGTAGATGTGGTTGGTTCACCTAGTTCACCTATTCCACCTTTCTCAATCCTACTTGTCCCGCACTGGTCACCGTAGCTCTTCAGCCAAAGAGAGTCCTCAATTGTTTGATGCAGTGCACACGAGCAGTACAAAAAACATAAGAGGATGGAAGAACAATGCCTGTGTAGCAAGAAACAAAGCACTATGAGTGTTGGACCGCTGGACTAGTACTTGTCGATCGGGGAAAGCTGCAATATCGATAAAAGAACAAATTGCGGATGTAATTAGCAAACAAAGATGATTTTTGAACCACAGGTACAAAAGGCACACTTTCAGAAGCTAATTTGATTGGGAGATCGGGATGCGGGGAGGTTACTGGCGGGTGTAGGTTTCATCGCGCGCGCAATTGTAGCAGTTGGGTCTGCACCAACAGTGCCAGGTGTACTGTGAGTGCAATGCATGGAGTTAGATTTTTACTAAGTGTATATGATGTACTGTGTGGTCGTTGGCTGTGGTGCATGTACGTGGCACTAGAATATCAGTGCCAGTTTTGTGTTGATCAGAAAAATGACAAGCGCAGAGTCCATGGGCCAACCCCACAGTGTTACCTACTTCCCGAGGGTTAACTAGCACTTGGAGACTGATGGTAGTCACCCTGCAGTTTCATCTGGGTTTATTCACCAACTTTCGTTTACTGTGATTGGTTCGCCCTCTTGACCCACTTCACTCATTTTAGTTGCTTGACCCACTTCACTAGGGCACTTGCAGATTAATGGTGGTCACAACCCTTCATAGAGTCCAAAATGGATTGTTTGGGCAAGTGTAGGTAGATGCGGTTGGTTCACCTAGTTCATCTATTCCACCTTTTTCAACCACTTCACAACGGCTAGATGGATTTAGGTATTTAGGCAATGAGCAATGTGTGCCTTGGAAATGTTTTTTGCACTCTAAAGTCAAAGTGTATGTTCCACAAATTTGGAGTACTTTGACTATGGAATGCACTGACTTTGAAGACAGACCTGTGATTGTGGAAGATGCCCTGCCCACCGCTACACACACTACACACAGTGGGTGCTAGTGACGCCCACATACCCATGCTTGGTAGAGTTTGTGTCGGGTCTCCGGGCGGCACGCTTTTTTTTTCGTACATGATCCTCTTCTAGCTAGGTTCTTGGTCCAGATTGTGTTATGTAATCGCACTCGTGGCATGACAAACTGTGCTTACGGGCCTGCTCTGGGATAGGGCCTTGCTCCTCCATAGGAAGCGGACCTCAGGCAACCAGTGGTGGTGCATAGATATCACAGCCGAAGTAGTTCGCCAATCGCTTTGATCCTCCTTTTCCAAATTATTGTTGCTTACAAATGGTGGGCTCTCATGACTTTGTGCGTAGCTTTGCCCTCTACCATTTGCGCATGTGTTTTGACTTTTAATTCCAATGCGCTTCGCTTTGATGCCAAATCACCTTTGGCTCAAAGACGAAACTTTGTCCCTCCAATCCGATAACTGTGCCCACCCTAGAGACACCAAACAATGGCAGTCGTTGGTGATCCTCGCGGGTATAATGACTTCTTGGCCCGCCACCGAAAAAAATACATTTCTAGGAGCAACACCCGGCCCTTTTGCTGCAACAACTTATCCGATACCTATCATGAGTGTTCCCACCCGTATTGTACCGTTTTTGTGCCCGAGTAACTTCAAAACATACACTTGAGCTGTTCTTTTTGCCGCTTTTTTTACGCATACGTGTGCATTTTTATGCGCGTAAACAACACACTTGCTTGTGCGAAAAAGCGCGCGTGTGTGTACACATGTGCGCGTGCGTATGTGTGTGTGTGTGTGTGTGTCTGTGTGCATATGCATGTGGGTTGCACACATCCTTGTTGGTCACCATGCACATGCAATAGCAAAGCAAATCCCCATTTGTCAACGTTGAGCAACAAGTCCCCTGAAGGGACCAGTCCAAAACTCGGACCCGTAGTCCGTCGTCAATTCATTGCCGGCTGGGATCGCTTGTCCCAGAGTGCGTAGCCATCCGGCACCTCGGTGCACATATAGCCTGAGGCGGCCGGCGCTTGTCCTACCGTGCTGCACCTTGGCGGACCAATGGGACGAGTGTTCCCCATCCACGTATAGTCCACCAAGGCCTCGATCCGCACGAATCTGCAAAACATAACCTGATGTGTGGCCTGCTGGAAACAACTCACGCATTTCTGGTGCATGTGACGCGGCTACTTCATTGCGAAAGGTGTTGCATGCGTTGGATGCGCCATGCACTCCATGGATGCATGTGTGGACGTGCCATGTGCCACAGTTTTTGCGCAGATGGGGTACCCTTGAGCCTTTCCTTTGCCATGGCTTTGAAGGCCGTTGGCGAGACTTGAAGGCTGAGATGAAACTATCTACTCATGGGCAATGGAAGGGGGCAAAGTGTGGCTTTGAGACGGTCATCCAATATAGTATTGCAACTTGGTCTCTACTCAAACTACAAGTGCCTCTTGTGGGGAGATCATTCCATGTTCCTAAGACATATGGCTCTGCAATGTGGGATGAATTTGTGAAATATGTTCCACAACAAACCAAGGACCGCAATGCATCAGAGTAGTTGTGATGTACCCTTCCCTTGTGATGTGCATGCACGTGAGTGTATTTGTGCACATGCTCACCTACACGCGCACGCCAAAAAAAAACAGCTCAAGTGTAAGAATCAACGCCAAAAAAACACCTGCAGTTTTTGGAAAATGCGCCAAAAATGACAGTTCAAGTGTATGGTTCTGAGTTACTTGGGCAAGAATACGGGTGGGAACAAGGGGCAAATGCCTCGATATCCAACGCGTTCCAAGAATGGCACCAATATGTCGGCAGATTGTCTTACACCTCTGCCTTGAAAACATACCAACTTTTTGTACCATTGTTAGCTTTCAGGTTGGGGGCTACGTACGGTCGCAGCAAATCCATTATCACTATCCCGATAGAAAAGAAATATTGTCTTTGGTTGCTCATGCAAAAGAAAGTGGGCAAACATTACACCTTCTCCATTCTCTCCTCCATCCACCACCTACCCTCAGTACTACCGGTCTAACCCACCTTCTTCTTTTCTCGGCAAGGACAGCAGATTAATCTAGCACACGGAACATCAGGTTGTATGTGTGTGCATGTGTCCATATATGTAGAATGCCGACCTCAGGCGGGGTGGTACCCAAGCCCAGTCCCAATCTGAAATGGTTACGAATGTTGTTGTTGTTGTTGTTGTTGTTGTTGCAAACATGGGCCAAAAGTACAGAAAACCATTCCAATTTGGTGAACTTTGCAAATTGAATTTAATCAATACCCCAAAAAAGTTCAACAAAAAACGCACACACCGCAATGTGCATGCATGTACGAGATTCTAGCGAAGCTTGGCGGCGTGGGCGGAAGCACACAAGAGAAGACGGTGGGGTGGTCGTATGGAGGGCGGGTTCCGGTCAGTGGGGGGGAGGGGGCGGGGGGGGGGGCTCCAGCCGCCCAGCCACCCAGCCGCCCAGCCACCCAGCCACCCAGCCACCCAGCCACCTTGTCACCTAGCCACCCAACCGTCTAGCCATATTGCGTTGGGCCTTGCACTTTTGCATTTTGCCTCTTTGCCTCTTTGCCTTTGCTCTCAAGATTACATGATGATGATGTGTCTCTGCAGCAGGTATTGGTACAATTTCCATGCACCTACGTTTGTCATGTTTGTGTAATTAGGTAATTAGGTAATTAGGTAATTAGGTAATTAGTTGCATTATGCATCGGGATGTGGTTATGGGATGTTTGGTCCAGTTGCACAATCACCAACACAACTGCCGTTGCAGTGTGTTGTAGCGTCCCCGTGTCCAACTAAGGTCGGCGAGCATGCATGGAGCTGCCCCAGTGCATGTGTTTTTTAGATAGGAAAAAATGTGTGAACTTGTTGGCATCTTTGCACAACAAATTCACATGCGTCGACAGGACCGGGGATGTAGAATGGCCGAGCCCCATGGCGCGTTGGGGTTTAAAGACGGGACGCGCCACCATTTGCAAACCAGCCTTACTGGCACTGTATGTACGGTATGGTATAGAGAGGCCAAAACATTTTTCCACGGTTGGTGCATAATTAGGCGTCTGTTTCAATTAGGCGTTTGGTTTAATGAGTAGTGCATGCTGCATGCTAACAAGGTCTATTCCGTGCAATGTCAATTTTTGTGCCGTGTTATCCACCTTTTTCTTAATTTTTTCCACGTCATTTTGATTGGTCCCATTTTAGGTTTTTCTATCTAATGAGTGATAATTTGTCATTTGCCCACGTACGTGCAAAAGTGCGTGCGGCTACGTGCCCGGGGCTGAACTTCTGGGAGAAGTCATGCAACGGCAAGGCATTTGTGCTGCGGACAATTGGTGTGCACGCTTGGTTGGCTGAACTCATTTGGGACAAGTATTGCCAGCCTTTTCTCGTGCCCCGTGTCACACTTTACTACGTTTTGGTTTGGATGAAGCAATATCCATTTTCTTGGATGTTGCGCAAGTTTCATCCCGAACATTTGCCGCGCATTGGAAAGCATGCCGCAATGCAACATGTCACGCGTGGTTTGCGGCACTTGTGTCAAGTGATGCGGACGGAAATTAGCCCGGATCATTTCCGCCATCCAAACAATGAGGTGCCACATTTCCCTGGCACAATCGGTAGTTGGGACACATTCCCAATTCGTGTTTTTTCCGGCCGTGGCCGATATCAGCCCAAGTACAAGAATGCAGTGGTGAAATTCCGTGCCAAATTACCTTCCCCCGGTGAAAAAGCCACAAGGTGGTGACATCACGTTTTGGCAAAAGGAATTTAACCGTATTCACCAGTTCTATAGGGCTCGCGTAGAGCACCAATTTGGACATTTGCACACTTGGGCAATAATTCGGTCCCGGTTCCGCAGCACAAATTTGCGGGCGTTGCGTCAAGCTGTTACCGTGTTGTGTGCCATCCGCAACATGTCCCTTTGCTTCAACATTCCTTACGTGCCTTACACCGCTGCGTAGACAATTTAAATGTCTTCTATTAATGATGCGGTGCGCTCCGCCGCCAAAAACGCTATATCGGAGTGCCCCGTCGGCTTTGAAGCACGTTGCAAAATTTTGGAGGTTGTCTTGCAGCATCGGGGGTCCCACAAACATTGGGCCTCCGATGCTGCGTGGGCGTTGCTGCACGACGCCGAATTCAAGGCGTCGTTGCCGGACGGGGTGGGGCACACGGAGCTGCAGGTTGGCGGTACCACCTTACATAAGCGGTACAAGCGGCGCCAACCGGCCGGGGACGTGGTGGATGTTGACGCACCGCAGGCCGACAACATTGCGGATGAGCCGCAGGAGCCGCAGGATTTGGGGGCACCTTCCGCGGATTTGGGGGCAACTTCGGGGGATGAGGGGGCAATCATGAAAGCATGTCCCACGTGCAATACAATGGTTGCCGCGTGCGGTTGGGCTAACCATGTGGAAAATTGCCAACCGGTTCCTGCTGACCCACTACCCCCACCGCCCGTGAATGACAAGTGGCCATGTCGGCGGTGTGGGGTCATTAGGAAAACGGAACATGCACGTCTTCAACACGAGAAGTTTTGTGAGGGGCCGCGTGTGGCAACTATCCTTCCGCCCGTTCCTTGCCCATTTAATTGTGGGAAAATCATTGGGAATATCTACGGGGTTGAGGCACATAAGGCAAAATGTCCACTTAACCCTGCATCCCCTAAACCCAAGCCTGCGGTATGGCCTCAAAAAGCGTGTGCGTGGGGGTAGCACACCCCAAGGGGAGGAGTATGATGATGACATGGGGGAGTTGATATGTAAAAAGCATAAGAAAGAGCAAAAGCGAGTGCCAACCAATTTCATTTTTGATCAAATGCTCACGTACCGCGACCCGGAGGACAACCGGCTCCGTATGGCCATTTCTATTTTTCAAAAGCGAACAAAGGAGACAAGGTTTAACATCACAATTCGCTGTCTCCGGCTGCGGGAGGAAAAAGAGGATGGGTCTGCGGTGCTTGTCAATGAGTGGGATGGAGGTAACATCCTTGTTCCTTATTGTTCGGTTGAAAAGGAAATTATCCCCCATTCCATGGATGAGAGAGGGTACTATGTTGTTGATGTTGAGACGTATCAAGAGGTCACTGCTGATGACGAGGGCTCGGTGTATGGAGATGAAGAGGAGGAGGGCACTGTGGTAGAGGCATAGCCATAGTCCCATATTTGCACCCTCTTTTGTCACGATATATATTTTTCACCCCAATTTCTCTATTTCACTTTCGCATGGTAGCCCGTTGTTTGGGGCTCCTCTTCACAACAATGCGATATGAGACATTGATGATTGTCTTTGCATTATGTCTTTGCCACATTGTGTATCTTCAGCTGCACTTGATATTGAGCATGGGAGGGAGGGTGGTCATTTCGCACTTCAAAAGAGGCCACACAACCTAGTAGCCCCAAATGCAGTAGCACATATAGCCACAAGTCAAAAGGGGTTGGCTTGCACCCCTAGGGACCCCAAGTGTGGCCGTTTTTTCTTCGTTTTCCTTGATTTTGGCCAAATTTCCCCCCCAGCCATTTTTGGCCAGCCGTGGCCAGCCACGGGGGGGGAGGGGGGGAGGGGGGGGGGGGAGAGGGGGGGTCCAACCCGCCCAGCCGCGGCTAGCCGCGGCTAGGAACACCCCCGGAGGGGGGCACCCTGGACTGATCCGACCCCATGGGTACCTAGTCCAGCGCGTGGGCGTGTTCTTGGTACTACACTGTGCGGATTAATGTATGGTGGAAGGCGGGGGCAATAGGACTCACCGACCATTGGGCTGCAAACAAGATAAGCGGCCTGGTGGTATTCCGATGATCTTATGGGGCGTAGGCATAGGCAAAGGGTGCCGGAAGGCCTCCGAACAGTTGGGTACGTGGCCCAAGCCTTCTAGTTAACTAGTTAGCCGGCAGGATTTGCACCACTCCCGTACCAATAGGGATCGAATCATCGGCTTGATTGTCATCACTCTATTTTTTCTCATTACCGAAAAACACAAGCAGGTCGCCCGTTGTAGTGGGTTTTGTGCACCGGCAACAAAACAAGGCTTAAGAAAAATGTCCTTGCAGGGGTGACACGAAACTAGGCCGTTCGCCCTTGCCTCCATGGCGGTCAGTGGCACTTCCTTGGCTCGGGCAAAAAACATAAAGACCACTATTGCAAAGTACCAGTTGGTATTGCACCCGACCGCGGCTCGTTGTATGTAGGTAATAGTCGGTGCAAATACTCAGCAGAAAAGAGCAAGGTTCCAGCCACTGAAGGTCGTTTTTGGGTTGCGGCAGTCCCGATGACGGACTTGAGAATGGGAATCGCCCCCCCCGCAAAGTTCTCAGACAATTGTCGCGCATTCTCCCCCCCCTTACTCAACTCAAGCAAATTTTGTTATTCGGAAGGCATGTCAGTTTTTTCTCAGATGCCGATTGAAAATTCATTTGCTAAGGTAAAAAACCCCTATCGAGGGCCACTTTTGGTCCGGCAAAATCTGGCCGATTTGCGCAGACCTGGAGGGCCAGTTTTTTTCAGGTTACAGATGCCGGCTAGGGCCAGTGATTGCCGTTTACAGAACCGTTTTTGGTCGCAGGACCGTGGAGAACAATTTAAATAGAAATCGCCCTTTTTTAGGCGCTCCAGACCCCCCTGCTCCTATCGAGGCCACCCTGCATCGTGGGATTTTTACCAGCGCTTTTAATTTCTTGCAGATTTCTTTCCATATCCTACATTGTTGAGGTAGAACATTGCCCCAAATCACAAGACATCCATGAAAACATACAAATTTTTCAGGCCCTTTTTAATTGTTGGATCATAGATGTAGTGGCATGGGGAACACCAAAGAATTTATGTGCACTCTTATCCTTTAAACAAGGATGCTATCAATATGGAAAGGGTGTTTTGGCGATGGTTTTTCGCAAACGAGTGAGATGAGGGTGGCAAAGGCGTTGGGAGGTGTTGTCAAATCGGAGGGAGTTGTCGTCAAATGCATTGAGTTTGGGTGCAATAGTAACAAGCAATGGACCACAATCCACCGCATCACTTGATCCGAACAATAAACAAAAGGAAAAGGTAGAGAAACAACATGTGAGAAGGATATGGAAGAAGAAAGATAAGAAGACACAAGACCCCCACAACGGTGTTTTTCAACACCACAACAAATTTCACTTCACATGGCATGCTTGGGTTTGGTGGTCCGCCGAACGAAGTATGTGCCCCATTTCCAAGTGAATTCATGGTCTTTTATGTGTTTCCTTGCCAGGGGGGACAATTGGGACATTGCTAGGGCCATTGGTACCAAGTTTCAAAGCTTTTCCCATAAAAAGTCAATATCAGCCCAAAGTGGCCCTCGATTAGAGCAGCGGCCTCGATTAGGGCGTTTTACCTTAGATGTGCTGTCAAACATCAATTGCAATTTTACACGAAATCGTCGAGATTGGGAATCCGGAAATAATTCATCGCAGGAGTGCTGAATATCGAGACTTTTGTTAATACCTTGGGCTGTCTTCCAAGTGAATGAAGACACAAGAGGAGCCAACGAAGGTCCAACAATCAAAACACCAAAACAAGGGGGGTCAAGTTGTTGCAAAACCCAAAGAGGAAGCTTTCGACTAGCAAAAAAACTTAAAGAGATGAGTGAGTGCTTTGTGCATTGCATCATCCAGTGTTTCCCCACCCATAAATGGATTGTTTCTCAATTTTTAAGCGTACGTATGCTCAACCATCCTAGCCACAAGGATAGCCTGCATATGTCTTCCTTTGCCCCTTAACGTGTTTCCGGTTTGGGTGATCACATCCAAAATATCACACCAAAAGGCCTCACAAACTGGGACTATTGAGATGCAACCCTTGCAACCTCCACATGACAATTCAAGCCGGTGGCCCTTGTATATGCCAACTCATAGACATGACCTTCTTCGTTAGAATGTCCACGAGAGGGACCAAAATAACAAGGGGTTCCTATTGCAGCTACAGCTTGCTAATGTTTTCTACTTGTTGACGTGCTTCGCCTCTTAGGAAACTCAACCATCGAGATGTAGCTAAGTAATTCTCGAATTCCGCTTACATGGTGGGCACTAACATACCCTTTTGGCTCACCCTCTTTCAATGGAAGCGGCATTTTTTTGCAAAAATCCACCCCGACGAGAGCAAAAGCCGGTGTGACAGATGCTGCCGCTCGGTTGCGTTTGGCCGTGCTACTTACACATCCAAGCATGCACAACGGAGCTGCGCCAGCCAGGGGGGGGGGGGAAGGGGGGGGGGTTTCGTCCGGCCGGCCGGCCCGCGCCAACCACCTAGCCAACCACCATTGCTTTGTGCATGCATGTTTGCCTCACCGCCCTTGCTCTCAAGATCTCAAGATGATCTCAAGGGCGTTCTTGAAAGGTGGCCAACCCCCCCCCACCCTTGCAAACCCATCCCCATACCCATACCATGCGTGAGAAGAGGCGGTACCATGGCTATGTATTTTGGCTGTTTTCCGGGGGCGCACCAACCAGCCAGCCAGCAGGGGGGGGGGGGGGGTTGAAAAGCCTCCCAGCCACCCAGCCGCGGCTAGGCGCAGTTCCAACACACGAGGGGATAACCAGGTTGAAAAAACGAGTCCCCTATTCATGGAAAAGGGGACCTTCCGAAGGAGCTGCGCCAGCCAGCGGGGGGGGGGGGTTTCGGCCGGCCAGCCAGCCAGCCAGCCACCTAGCCACCCAGCCACCTAGCCAGCCACCCAGCCAACCACCATTGCTTTGTACATGCATGTTTGCCTCACCGCACTTGCTCTTAAGATCTCAAGATGATGTCACCGATCCATGGAGTGTGTGGTAAAATTTCCTTCCCTTTAAACAAGGCACATCATGCATCGGGATGGGGTTTTGGGTTGTTTGCTCGTGTGGGAATCCGGACCTAGTGGTCCAGTTGCACAATCACCAACACAATTGCCGTTGCATTGTGTTGTAGCGTCCCTGTGTCCAACTATCATCGGCAAGCATGCATGGAGATGCCCCAGTGCATGCATTTTTTAAATAGGAAAAAATGTGTCGACAGGATCAGGGATGTAGAATGGCCGAGCCCCATCCGCATTGGGGTCCCAAGATGGGACGTGGTCCACTCACACTTGCCACAATCATATAGAGAGGCCAAAACTTGTTTTTCTTGGTTCGTGCTTGTTTAGGTGTTTGTTATAATTAGGCGTTCCATTTTGTGATTAGTGCATGCGCATGCCCCTTTCCTTTGTGTAGTGTGCTTTGCTGTTTGCGATATGTCTGAACCATCTCCGGAGTATGGCCTGATTTTTGGGTCAAGGCTTGTGGCGGGAAATACCTCGTTACTGCCAAGATCGGGGTTCATTGGACTCTTGCCGAGCTAATATACGACAAATATTGTCGTCCCGGCAATGTCCCCCGTGAGCACTTGTACTACGTGCTTGCGTGGTTGAAGCAAGCACCCTCGTACCGGTGCATACAAAGCATTTGCCCGTGCAATGTGCAGCTGCAACCGAGTCCAAGCACATTGCGTCGCATTGTTGTCATTGTTGTCAATGAGAGCACATTGGATATTTGTTTGGCGTCATGGTGGAAATTAGTGCTGACCACCTTGATCTTCTCAACAATAGTTGTCCTCATTTTCCAGACACGGATGGCGGTTGGGATACTTTCCCAATTTTTGTACTTTCTGGTGCACACTTGTATCAACCGAAGTACAAACACTCGGTTGTGAAGTTCAATGCCATTATTATTTTGGCTGTTTTCCAGGGGCACGCTAGCTAGCCAGCCAGCCAGGGGGGGGGGGGGGGGTTTCCAAAGCCTCCCAGCCACCCAGCCGCGGCTAGGCGCAGCTCCGAACCCGCATCCGCATCGACGACGCCTCACAAAAATAGTTACAACTTTTCGAAAATGGGTGGTATTTTTTAGCCGTCCAAGACTCGGTGTCATCCCCTTTTTGAGGGCCGCCACCTACTGGGCCGTTTTATCCGTCCACACTAGGTGGTAAGACTGATAAAAATATTTCTGCTCCCACCCACTTACTCTTCTCAACTTTGTAGTCACCCATCCCCAAAACAACGAAATTGCAAGCATGGACCCTAGGTTTCATTCACACTCAACTCTCACGTGGCAAAACCAAAATTGCAACTTCCAGGCGGTTGCTCCACCCGCAGCCAGGATAAGTGGTCGAATGCGGCCGTACGAAAGTGTGTTGAATTTGTGTAAATGGACCGCAACTCGCATTTTTTCATTTTTGTTTGAGCATCCAAAGACGTCGTTTAAGTTTTGTTCATCAAAAGCTTAGACAAACACTAGATATGACGACCATCGCTTGCTGAATGTTGCCCATATTTCCATGCTTTGCATCCTGCGTGTGAGCGGTCTTCTCTTGTGTCCGCTTGGTTCTTGCGCAACTGCCTTCCCTTGTCAGCTAGCCATGGTGAAGGAGAGCACATGAAACTAGGAAACCTCAAGCTCCCCGTACTTTCCAACCTGTTTTGTCTTTCCGTTTCGGTCATTTTTTCATGCCTTTTCCACCTTGCTACTATATTATCACGAAGCTACACAAACTACGGAGGGAGGTGGGAAGGGCGCTCCAAGACTTTCCCGTCCTCAACTGAAAACTCTCAAGTTGTCGCCGGACCTCTCCCCTGTGCACGATTGAAAATACGCAAATTGTGCAAATGTTGACACGCACGTGGAGGTGACCCCCACGGTGACACACGTTGACAACTACATTCCCTGCGTGCGTGCTCCTTTCCATACTTTTAGAAACACAATTTCCGATTTTGTAGCGCACGCTTATACCATTTTTCCCGAAGGTAGCGACCTTTTCGGCAAGATAGTTTTAGTCAACCATGCTTGCCCAAAATCACACCATGATTCCGCTCCTTGCAGACCCATCCCAAGGAGCAAGGTACTGCACATCCCCAAACTTCGTACAACCCTCATGGGGGTAAACATCATAGCACGCGTTCACCATATACAAGCGTGCACGAAAATTTGCAAATGCGCGCAGTGTTGAAATAATGCGCACGGACTCCTTTGCTCCCTCCAAGTCCTCCAAGTCTAACCAACACCACCTCCATTTCAACCCCATTCACAACACCACACGAGTGCATTCCATTATCCGAAGCTCCATGTTTAAGAACATCTCAAGTGTGGTTTAGATGTACTTTGGCCTCAATGGGCTCGACAATCGCAGAGGGGGGTTTGAGGGTATCCTGAAAGCATGCAGCATCCTTGACAGCATCCTGAAATGGAAAACGGCGCAGTTCGAAACAGCCGCCCTACGTTTCAGAGACATCGTGTCATTTAAGGGACACCCACTGCAGGGCTGGAGCCGTGTTATGTCCCGCTGCCTGCAGATGACAGTTAACGCTCTTATTGAAAAAACGGAGGGCTTTGGGTTTGCTTGTATGCCAGGCGTGCGCGACCAACTTGTGGCAGCGTGTCGGCTTGGTGCTGTCCCTGCCCATACGTGCTTCATTGAGAAGGACATGGCCAACAGGTTTTGGGAGATTCCCCTAGAGCAGGTCACCCAGTCCATTGACTGGGCGTTTTCGGTTCTTGCGAAAAAGCAACGTACATCTTCGCTCAATTTTGCTGTCTCGAAAGCAGACAAACACCTCGACCATTTGGGGTGCGCCTCTTCTAATGCTTTTCTGAATGTGCAGCAGGACCAAGTGCGTCGGTTTGTTCTGTTTGATACTTATGACAATGTACTTTTTGTGGCAGGTCCCCTGATCCTACGTCAAGGCTTACGCGGTGTCCCCATTGGGGGATTTATTTCCGCGCAACTTGCAGAGATTTGGGCTATCTGGAGGGAAGTTCAGGCCCTTCAGGGAGACCAGGCACCACAAACCTTACGTGACATCCATTCAGCTATCCAGCGCCCACCCAAGGATTTTGTTGACTCTCCAAAACCACTCGATCTGCCCTCGGATGTAGTGTGCTCTTTTTCCTCCCACTCAGATTTCACCATGGCACCGCAGATGGGTACCACGATGGTACCCTCGGGAGGGATCATGGCGGCGCCCGCCTGTCCTTTTATGACTGTTGACAACCTGAAAGAGGTGGGCTTTTATAATTGGTGGGCACCAGTTGATCGCATGTTTGGTTCCATCGTGATGGGAGGTCAAACTGTCTGGTTAATCACTGCGACCCCCTGGGATGGAGCTGCTAACGGTAGGATTTCTACTGTGTTGCGCCATGTGCAGAAAAGGCAGCAGGGTCGAGTGGCGAGATTCCTGAAAGCATTTCACCCCCTACTTGCTGTTCGGGGAGAGATCCTCAATCCTATGAAGTGGGCCGAAAGCTCAGAGCTGACAGATACACCCTTCCCTTTTGTCCTGTTCAGCAGGTATAGAGATAATATCTACCTGGTCTGTGCTAATATGTCCCCTGATGTGCTGTGCCATACTAAATTTGTTCTGTCTATCATGCTGAGGGTTGTCTATGGGATTCCCCTCAAATGGGAACCCCACGGGACCAGCGTGACCAGGGGTGAGGCGGTAATTTCGTGCATGGGTGACCCGCAAACCATCCTGCTTAGAAGAAAAGGTGTTTGCACTGATTTACAGTGTACAGCCGATGCCGAATGGCACAGATGGATTCATCCTAAAGCTCCCAACGCCCGACTGGTCTGGCGCTCGTTGGTGAGCGCACTGGTATGTAAATCCATGTGGTATGCCTGGAGCAGAGACGACCTGATCTGTAACGTTAGGTCAATTGTGTGGGGCCTCACGATCAGGGGATACCCCACCAGGTGGTGGAAAGGCGGACGGACTCCTCAGAGCCTCCCAACGGTTTGCTTTAGACACGTTTTTCACCAAGCTTGATGTGTTGTCGTGGATAGAGGAAGCACGGCCTTATGCTTGATCTGCTCACGATGTATTTTGCTGAAAAGCTCAGTGATTGTGTGATTGATGTTTTGACAAATAGAGTACAGGAGCCAGCAAACGAAAAGCAGGGCTGAGCTGGCAGATGTACTCGGAACGAGGGTCAGGGTGGGCATGCGTGTTCATATGTCCTTTGTGATTGCAACGACAAAGTGTCATGAATATTTGTGAAGGTCATGTTTCATGCCTCTTATTCTCATATGTTCATGTCTCATGGTTTGCAGTGGGCAGAAACAATGGGGACTGTATGTAAGAGCGCTCTGGCTTTGACATTTTCCCTTTTTGTGTGTCTCTTGAAGATTGGTGTACAAATGGCCCGAGTCTACCCTATGAGTGGTCGTTGGACCGACCACACCCTGAGTTTCAGTGTACATTTTCTGCACTCAGCTTCATGATCGTCTGATGAGTTTGTTTTGGTGCTGAGCGTGCTCGTGTAAGTTGGTAGCATGACTATGGAAGGTGCCGTGACCCTTTTCCGTAGAATTGCACCTACCAATGCAACGTCCCATTATGTCCACCAAAGAATTTGGGATGGGAGAGAATGATAACATTCGCCATGACAACTGCCGCAGAGGAAGCAACGACTCCAAGGTATGGGTGCGTGGTAGGGAACGGCAAAGACGAGGTTCGAAAGCGTAATCCACATTCGATGGCCTCGGTTGCAGATAAAGTTTTAGGCTACCGACGCAGTCCTGGCGGACAGTCTTTCTTGGAAATTTTGGCCGAGGTTGCATGCGCACAAAGCACATCCATCTATCCATCCATCCATACACGGACGGACATCTTGCTGTTCCTAAATTGGATCACGCCCCAATGTACACTTTTTGCACGCATGTGGCCTCCACATGATTTCATGTGCCAGAGCGAATCATCGTGAGGCCGCATTTACTAATGGAACATCCAATGACCACAACTAGCATGTGAACCGTTCCCTTCACTCTTTGAACACGCCTTTCCTTCATGTATTTGGCGCAACGAAAGCGGGTGGCTCTTGCTTGGCCGAACATGGACTGCAACTGATTGATGAACCGACCCAAATCTCGTTGATGGTGATGTCTTTGCGTGCAGGACAAATTTCAATTTCAAGCATCAAACTATTATTTGGAGGCACCCCCTTGTGGGATTTTGGATGGCCTAGAGCGCCTTGATTCGGAGGTTTGTGGTTGCTTTTTTTTGTCACGCGGACCTCTCACACGCACGCACAACACGGTACTCCCATAGACAAATCTCAAACCTCACAAGGGCAAGTGTTGCAACCTAGTATATGCCACCCGTACGAGCCGTTCCCATCTTGGAAGCACGATTGACCAAACCCAAGTCGATCCGTGCTCACCAAGTGTTTAACACCACTGGGGTGTCCCCTACTCCAAGCCATGGCATCAAACAAGAAGGCCCAACCCTTGAACACCGGAGTGGTGGGTCGTATCTGGACAAAAAAATCAGTGACCTCCCTTTGGGACTCTTCAATGCAGCGGAATGCATATTTATGCTCGTCGAAGGTCCCCACTGCCAAGGGGGCTCTCAGCAGGAGGACGACTATCTGCATGATGGCCTCGGGGGAGGTGCCGGGGGTATCTGGCAAGGGAATGATGACCAGACCCTGTTGTCTTGTTGAGGGCGGTGTGGGGCCTGCGGATAGACGGTTGGCTGTTACCTGCCGGTCTTGCCGGCAGCCGTTGAGTGTTGACCATTGACCGCAGTCAACACCATGAAAGCAGTTGACAGCCCTCGGGCACACCCGTGAGGGCAGTTGGCGGTGCGGATGATGGTGGGAGTCACGGGGGTTCCCCTGTTCAGATACCACACCCCATCAACCGCCCCGTCCCCCGAGTTTTGCTTCACAACTCAGCATCTCCTGGGGGTGGCGGGGGGGGGGGGGGGGCTAATACCCCCTCCCCTCAGACCCGGGTTTCATAGTGGGAAAAAATGAAAATTTGCAAAAGGAATTATTGATTTGGCTTTTTTTGGTACACAGACTTTTGGACTTTTGGGTTCCAGGACCCCTCCCCCCCCACCCCCCGTAAGGAGAACTCTGCCCGCCCCCCGGGACCTCCAGCTACCATTTTGGTCCTGGGCATTGTTGACCACAATCCAAGCCAGGGGGGGGGGGGTGCGGTCCGCATTTTTTCGCATTTTTTTGCATTTTTTGGGCAGGTCCCTTAGTGTAGTGTTCAAGAGGCCAATCCCGGCGACCGCAGTCCCCCCCCCCCCGGCCAGCAGGCGCCACATTAACAGTGCAGTCCATTTCTTCGCCAAAAGCGTTGAGGGAGGCAGATCGCAACAGAACCCCTGCTGTAGCAAGGAGCCCACATGGGGGGGGGGGGGGGGCAGAGGAATGCCCACGTATCAGGGTGCGGAGTAAGGTGAATGCCCCACGCAAATGTGATCTTCAGTATGGGCTTCACGACGGCAGGGCTCCTGGAGCCATGCTTCTCCCCTCACCGCTTTGAGGCCAGTGCAATTGTCTTGCCTGCCCGGAATGGACCAGGGGCCCTATGCCCTAAAACAGGAATGCCGCCTCCCCCCAAAAAAAACGCACCCATAAACAAGTTGCCCCAAGTGGTCTCCCACGTGAGCATCGGCGGCAGCAGAGCAGGCCTGACTTCCGAAATATGGGCAGGGCCACGTGCATACCCCCAACTGTAGGCAGATGCCTGTAGGCAGAGCTGCCACGAGCATCTGCCAGGTCCGCCTTGATCAGAGGGAGCTGGATCCTACTCAGTCGCACCCGGGATTCGGTGGGGCCTCCTGACTTCCAGGCAGGGCCGTCCTTCGGAACTCTTTT